>JAFEMH010005678.1:0-153483 GCA_022495995.1 Adenophora triphylla var. japonica
CTTCACTCGGGCCTCGGTGGCCGGCCCAGATCGACGGCTACTTGGCACTTGGCAATCGGTTTCTCGGCCACTCGCGCCTAAGCTCAATATCACCGGCATACGCTATGGGCCCATTTCCCTAGATCCCAATGCATCTCGGTATCCCACGGAATTCAATCCGCAGCCCCTCACATACGAGCCTCGTAGCCACTTTGAAATCCCTGTGTTTACCGGGGACCGGACATCCGAGTGGGATATCCCGACATTTCAAACCTACCGCCGGCGATGCGCGGCACTGGGGCTAATGAAAGATTTCCCAAACTCCCCGAACATAACCCTTGGTGGTCACAGGGCAATCAGCGCCCTTGGCTCCAATTTTAACAATTCGGGGTACGGGATGGTATACGGCCTCGACTACCTCCCAAAGACTCCCGAATGGCGATCCCGTGAGCCAATCCACCTCCATCTTTGGTTTCCATCCACTGAAACGACAGCTTTGCCCACACTTTACCGACCGCCACTTGGCTTGGTTGGTCGAGCAGATGAAAGGCATCTGGCTTGGCCCAGCGGCCAACTCTCTAAAGGACTCCCTCATTCCCATGATTCGAGCAAGGTGGTCCCGACTCCCTCCAAAATTAGAATGCCGAGGAGATGAAAAAGTTTGATGGAGCAGGGAATGCCCAAAAGTACTAGAGCCGTCAATTTGGGTTGACCCCGTCGGGCCGGCCCGCCACGCCATGCAATAGGGGTGGGTTGGATATTAAAATTCTTAACCCAAATAAAAAGTGGGTCATTTTTAGAGGGTGGCAAATGGGTGCGGAGCCAAACGGGGTTTGGGCGAGGGCGGGGCGGAGCCCAACTTTTTTCGGCTCCGGCTCGTCAAAAGCGGCATGACGTCTCGGTCTAATTACTAATCATTTTCCGGCGCCCAGGCCACTCCTATTCTAGGGTTTTCACTTTTCATTTTCATTTCACTTCGCTTTTCAACTTTCACTCTTTCGAGATCCAGTTCAAATCGCCCTCCCTCGCCATCACCGTCGCCCTACCTCGACGTTGCCCCCTCGCTCTCGCCGTCGAATTTCCCGCCCTTGGAGTCTTCAATTTACGGAGTAAGTTTTTTTTTTTCACTCTTTCATTTTTTCATTCTTTTATCCACTTAAAAACTTGCTTGTTTGAGAATAAAGGCTAGGTCAAATTTGAGATCTTATGTGTTGAAATCCCTTTTTTATTTGAGATTGGTGCTCCGTAAGACCAGGTTAGGAGTCTTTTTGTGATATGTGTATATAAGGGTGTGAGATTCGTAAGAGATATGGAAAATGAATTATACCATTTTATGTAGACAATGAGTACATTTGATAATAAGAATTCATATATCCAAGCTATGAAATGAACATATTTAGTGAATTATTGTATTAAACTGATTGCGTTATGTGAATGATAATCCGTACTGGATGCAGCATACAAGTTAAGGATGGATTTTTTTTCACTCCATACTCAATTTGAAACACTCTGAGGTATATTCATGCTAAGGCTGTTGATCTTTGAATGAGAGTCCATACATGATCAAGCAATTGAGGATTTATGGTGGACTTGCACTAGCAGTTTATCCTAGCAGATTGAAGTTTTGATTATGTGGAAATATTGTCTCATTTGCATACAGTGCACGGGAATTGAGGGATGTATTCTTTTCCAAGCCATTTGATCAAGCAGAGCAAACTATTTATTACTGAACATGCTGGGGTGGTTAACACATTTACGGGAAGGATTATGTAACGACCCTAACCCTAGGCACTATTTTAGCATTCCATTATATGCATTTTATGTTAATTGTTGACCTTATGTGCTTATTTTATGTCTTTGATTTGTTAGGAAGAGTTAGGATGGTTATGAAATAACTTTAAAGCCTTAGGATTTAATTGGAAATAAGATAAAGTATTTTGGTGAAGTTATAATAATTGAAATTAAATAAAATAGTATGAGTGGGTGAGGTGTCTTTGTGTAAAGGGAGAGAAGTGGAGGTGGTAGTTGCATTCCTTAAACCTTGGGGGACTTAATTGATTAAAGTGGAAAGATTTCATTTAATTGGTCATGGGAGGCCATACTTCCCCTTTTTCCATCACCTCCTTCATTCAACCTCCCCATACCTCCCCATTTCTTCAATCATCTTCTTCAACCTCCTTCTCAAAAATCTCCATGGAAAGCCCTTTTTAAATCCTTCCTTCTAAAAATCATAACAATTCCAATTCCTTCTCATTTTACGATCCGTCCGCATATTCTTGTTCGTGGCGACGAGGGGAGCGCATCAAGCTAGAAAAATCGTTATTTCATCTCGTAGTGTTAAGGTGAGTTGTTATGACTTCCCTTCAAACTTGCTCATAAAATGTTTAATGTTGATATTGTTTGTTGTAATTGTTGTTTGGTATATTGGAACACTTTCTTGGAGTTGAGAAATGGGTTAATGACATAGATATAGTGTTGTTGTTCATGGAAGTTGATAAAGAGTAAGAGAGTATGATTTAAGTTGAAATAAGAAAGTTAAACTTGGAATGTAGATGTGTGTTGGGTAAAACAATCAAGTTGTAAGAAGTATAGGTCTATCTTATGTTAGTTTAAATGATTTAGTATGAGTTTGGTGAAGTTTAGTAACCCCTTGTATATGCATAAAACAGAGGAAGCTTGGTTTTGGGTCAACTTGGTTTGGGTGGCGATGGTTTGCCCATTTGCAATGCGGGTTCGGGGCACGAGTCGTGCCACTGTGTACGAGTCGTGCCTAAGGGATGGATGAGTCGTGCGACATAGTAAGCCTAAGTCGTGTCCTATTTGGGACGACTGTATCAGGAGGGGGTCAAATGGGCACGAGTCGTGCCCTGGGGCACGAGTCGTGCCCTGGCCTGGTGACTCTTAACCATTTTTAAAGTTGTATAAACCTAACCTAATTAGGATATAAATGAACCCTCTTTAACTTAGATTAAAGTAGAACATTTTAGCTACACAATGATGTCTTACTTGGTTAAAATGGAATAGTGGAAGTAGTTTAAATATTATTCGGAAAATGCTTGGCAGCCTTGTTTGACAACTTCACTAAAGTGACTCCAACTTGGTAAATTGATCTTGGACCTTTATAGAGGTTATGTATTGCTATATATTAATCATGTAGGATTGGTTTATGATACATTGTTGACTTACTTGATTTCATATACATGGTTGTGATATAAATGGTGTATAAAATGTATGGTACACTATGATATTGATTTGTACATGAGTATGATTTACCATGTAGTTATATTTCTTATCCCTTGGGTGGATTTTATTTCAAGTAACTATTATGTGCTTGAACTTGTGTTAATCAGCTGATATTGGGGGTATAGCGGAATACGATCAATTATGGAAAGTGTGACCTAATGTGATCAGATTACGTTATACTCGCGATCCCCTTACGTGACTGCCAGATCTGGAGTTATAGCATTTGTATTGAGCCAAAAGCCTTACAGAGTTTCTAGTATCTTATATGGTTCCCTGGAAAATGGGTCTTATAAGATGTGAATAATGCTGAAGCAGTTCACAATTGAGTGAAGTTTTATCTCCCGATGTTGTACGACTTATTGGTCAGACGGGAAAAGGTAAACCAAGGTAATGTAATGTATTTACGGCTTTTCCAATGTGTTATATGCACCTTGTTATGTGTTGCATCTTACTTGGCATATTGTTGCATTCATAATAGCTTGCTGAGGTTTATTCTCTCCCTTCTCCCTTTAATATTTTTAGATTCCGAGACAGGCGGCCCAGCCAAGTAAGGACGGAAAGGAGTTTGGAAGTAGTCTTTTGGGGATTGTCGGGGTATGTATAGGTTGGCGTAGAAAGATGTATTTTGGTATAACTTCTTTATGGAGTTTGTGTGTATAATAACTTGGTTTCAACGTTATATCCGGAATCTTTTGTAACTAAAACAGGTCGTTACTTTTCAAAGTTGTTTAACTCTTCCTCCCAGTGGATATGAATAGAGTTATTTTGCAATGGTTATGTGAAGTATGTTTAAATGTGCAAGTTAAATCAAAGTTTTAAAAAAATCTAGGAAGATAGGAGTTGCATTGGGGACGCTCTAGCTCGGGACACGTGTTGGTTCCGGGTCGGGGTCTCCACAGATTATGTTTTGCATTCTATTTTAGCTTCTGGCTAATTCATTTTAGGTCAAATTTAGGGAGTTGCACTATATTGCTGTGACTTCTATGTTAGTTGATATATGTTCGTAGTTGCCTAATATATATGTGTCTGCTTGACAAGATTTTTAGGTTGAAATCTTCTTTATTTATATTACTACATGAATGTCCATTTTTATTTTTCTTGATCAAGAATAAAAACAGACATCTTTATTTATTTTATATTCTTAGGAATGGCTTTTGGATTTTCGTGCTTTGAAGTGCAGAATCGTAACTCTGTAAGTCTTGTTCTTGTTAGGCCGTTGCTCTTGGATGTTAGGTACATTCTTGCTTGGTACATTGCTCTGTTCTTTGTTACTCGTTGTTGTTGAATGTTGATGTTGCATGTTGCCGTTGCCTGTTGCCGTTGCCTTGCCTTGCCTTTTGCCTTGCCAGTTGCACGTTGGCTGTTTCAGCATGAAGCTGTTGGTGATGCTAGAAAGTATGTAGATCATTTATTAATAACTCTTGTTTAATTGTGTGTTTGTGTTTTTTTAGTTGCGTGGTGTGTGTGAAATAAATATGCAGAAAAGTGTTTTTATTTAAGCTGGCCCGCATTGGCCCGCCGGCCCACCAACCCAAGGTGGGTTGGGTTGACATATTTCTGGCCCGCCAGAAATTTGCCCTGCCCCGCCCCATTTAGTGGCGGGTTTTGGCGGGCTGGGCCCGCCCCGCCCCGCCAGCCCGTATTGACGGCTCTACCAAAAACCCACATCGACACCTACGTCTTGGGTATGCGAGCCAAAGGGGCAACATCACAACAAATGGCGGATCACTTCCGGCACTCCCTCAAATCCACGACATTAAGATGGTTCCTCAACGTAAAGGTGGAACATCGTTCCACCTGGGATCAAATCAGTGAGATCTTCCTGGAGAAGTACCGTGCCAACCTCTAATTGGAAACCAACCGCCATGATCTGCATGCCACCGAACAAAAGGATGACGAGTCGGTGGGAGAATTTTACAAAAGATGGAACTGGAAACTAAGCGAGATAATGGATCCACTTTCCAAAGAAGAGCAAATGGACATCTTCCATTCCTACCTCAAACCATCCCTGAGGGTTTGATCATTCATCACTTCTATCCTGATCTTCGTGCCATGGTCAACGCTGGGACCAAGTTTGAGAAAATACTGAGCATGAAAAAAATGGTGGTCAGTCCAGCCCCGCCCAATCCAATATCTGCCCCAAGCAAAGGGAGGGAGGTTGCCGGAGCAGTCCATTATATTCAGAATGGAGCACTACAAAGAAATGGTGGTCCCCCAAGACAACGACAACACTATGATAATTTTGGGATGTCCTTGAGGAGGTATTCGATCGTGTAGTGAAGCAAGGTCTCCTCGAACCTATGGAAAATTACCAGCCCAAATTCCCCAATGCCAACTAGGATGTAACCAAGCATTGTGCTTTTCACAAATACCACGGTCATACAACCGACAATTGCATAGTTTTGAGGAAAGCAATTCAAGGATTGATTGAAGAAGGAAAGTTAGAGCGCCCCCGCGGCCCCAATACACTCGAAAATCCGTTCCCCAGAAACAATGATCAAGAAGCTTGGACTAACCCCTCGTATCTAGAGTCTAGCTTCGAAAAACATCTAGAGTTTGTTATTTTAAGTTCGAGTCTCTCGAGTCGTCTGACAGCCTTACGCCTAAAGATTATGCGTTTGTAGCAAACACTGTATTCCCTTATGCTTTGAATAAAAAACTCGATCTTTCTGAGTATCCCCTCATCGCCACTTTAACAAATGATAAATTAACTAATCAAAACAGTTAATAATGATTCACTTGATAAAGACGCAGACACGTTAAATGAACAATGCAATAAGCAATCTTTAAGTATGTGTCAAAACGAGAGGAAAATCGGGCCCAAGCTGCCGAGAAGGTTCTAACCAAAGTGAATTTGGGGACTGTTGAAGAGCCCACAGAGACGCAAATCGGAAAATTCTCCGTCGATACTTCGCCCAAAGAATATCGAGTCTTCTTCTCCCCCCTCTACACTCTAAAAGAAAAAACAAAAAAAAAATCATACAGTCAAATCTCGTAGGTTCTAGTACTTTTCTCATTCAATCAAGTCCTCCTCGGACATTGTAATTAAGTCTTCAATTTTCCATACATAAGTCTTTTTTCTTTTCTTGCTAGACTTGAGACATTATTTTGCACCCCACATTACATTTAATGAAAAGGTTTTGCTCTATATGATCGCTTGCATTGCTCAACAAATAATTCCCCAAAGGATTAATTCTCTGATTAATTGGTGTGAGAAAGTCAATCGATAGCTCCCCATACACCTTCCTTACCTCACAAAGGCCTCCATAAACTATACACTCTCCAAAACATGTCCCCACCATCACCTTGACCAAGTCAACGATGGCGGCAACATCAAAGGACAACAAAAGGTCACTCACCATTAAAATGTTGACCCCATGTCGACAACAACCTAGGGGCTTGCCTTCGCCCTCGTGTGCATCAAGAAAGTTCAACCAGGGGCTTACCTTCGCCCTCATATGCTTCAAAAGAAAAAAAAAAAGAAAAAGAAAGAAAGCTCAAGCAGAAGCTTAAAAAAAAAAAAAATATATATCAAGCAGATGCTTAAAAAAAAAAAGAGGAAAACCTCAAGCAGGAGCTTCAAAAATAAAATGAGGCCAAGGACCCAGCACAGCCAATTAGAAGCTTGACAGATGGGCAAAATTAAAGCTCGAAGAGTGGAAGTTGTCGATAACAATTGAGCAGTTAAAGCAAAGGCATATTCATTTCATAAGCCCTTAAGCTGTGTTCAAATTCTTTCTCCGCCGATGAAAGACGACAATCAAGAAGCAATGGATTCATTGAAACTGCCGTCAAATACGACTTGTCAAGGAATCACCTCAAGGCCCGTGCCTCATCATTCAACCTTCCGTCCGAGCATTTTCTCCAAAGGCCGCACAAATATTCATTGCCCTTGCCCGAAAGACAAACACGGTTCGGCCCCGAACTACGTCGACCAGAAATGGTCCGGTCATAAACACATACAAATCCACAAACCTGGTCTCACCAATGACCTCTCCTATACACAAGCCTTTTCTCACACCTGATCCAACTCTATCCATGATACCGGTTGACTTTCTCCTCATGATTAATCAAGCACATCAAGTTTAATTGTTGAATAACCCGAACATCAAAAAAGGGTTTTAAGCAAACATGTGATCATTATGAACAAATCAAGTTTTCAGATGTCTCGACAAGTCTTCTTTTTCTACAAAATAGGAAAAATAGAGCTAAACATTGATTTTTTGTCAGCAAGGGCTTCCGTACGCTTTTACAAGCTTTTCACTTCTCATACTCTCTCAAAAGAGTCAAACTCAAGAGCATATTTTTTGTGTCTACATCAAATAAGGCATTTCACACAAAAAGGGACCAGTTCCCACCTTTTCAAAAAATAATATATACGCCCTTGCGAGTGTAAATTGCAAGTCATTTCTCTCACATCTTTGGTTGACTGATTGATTCAAAACAAAAAACAAAGGTGTTAAAGAATAAACCCAGCTAGATTGAAAACCAAACAGGGCAGTCTAGGCAAAAATCAGGTTTGCACCATTCTACCCCTTTTTCATCTCTCCTTCTCACACAAAAGAAGGTCGAACTATGCAGACCTGAGCCCCTCAGTCCGAGGGGAACGTAGGCAACCTTCATTGGTTCGGTCTAAAGCATACACAAAAATCCAAAAATTGGACGCCATCAAGGCTCAGACAAGAAGCAAGTAAGAGATTTTGCGTCTCGACAAAGATTTAAAAGTAAATCACAAATCATCACAGTTAAAACACTTCTTGATGAGTTCAAGCACGGTCTACTCTCGACTCACAACATGCTAAAAAACAACTTAAAACATTTAACAATTAATGTGTCTGCAAATGACAATGAGTGGATACTTAGATTTTCAGAAGGTCATTCTGTGCCACTCGCGTTTGTCCCTTCGACATTCTTTCTCTTTTCCCTCATCCCAAACGAGTCTTCTTTCTTTCCACGATAACTACATATGTCTCCCTCCTTCCCAGGTCAGGAGTCCTCCCTGTCGAGTCAAGCAATCCAGTCGCTCTCAGAGCTTCATTCGTTCGTGCCTCAGCTCAGATCTCCCCCTGCGAGTCTGTAAAAGGGGACCTCTCACCGTCAATCGGTCAACTCTAGTCTCATAGTCAAATAAAGCGTCTCCCGTGACACCCTGAGGGTTGCCCAAGCTTCCGCGCTCCTAAGGTCGTAACTGGAACGGCAACCCTGCCCCAGAATCGCCTCGCGTCTGGTCCCCAGAATTGCCTCGCGCCTGCTCCCCAGAATCATTCGAGTCTATCCAAGGTGCCGCTAGTACCAATCCAGGTACTCGATGGTCAACACAACACTCTCCCGACGTCGAAGGAGTACCACATGAGGGAAAGTAGAATGCTTTCATACCCTCAGAAAATACATGAAGGCATCTGGGTCTGTCATAGAAAAAGAAGCTGACATCATAGTAGCAATCTCACTCCAGCCCAGCAAAGGCTCCTGCCTCATCCCAAACTGTCGAGAAACAAGCGACGGGATGTATAAGGAAGATCAAGACAACCCCGAAACCCTGACAACATAGGAACCTGTCACATCCAACAAACATGTCCCAGGGTACATCACTCCCAGCGTCGCTCATGAAACTGTCAAAGCTGCTTCAGCCCCCAACTGCTCAGAAAACCTGCCAAAGCTGCCACAGCCTCCATATACCACAAACATTTCAAGCTCGTGCGACATGCACAAAACATAAAAAAAAAGGAGTAGAAACAACCCCTAAAGCGAAAATAAAAGAGTTCATTACATGTGAATACATTGTGCATACAAATACAAATATTTTGTTGCTCTCCTCACTAAAATGCACAGAAAAGAAGAAACAATAAAAAGAGTCCTACTCTGAGTCATCGGCAGCAGCACTTGGTAAAGACTCCCACATCTCGGTGCCTCCGCCAGCCACGTCATCATCCTCGGTGAGCTCAACACCTTCCTCGACCGGATACTCTGAGAAGCCTGCAGAAGTAAGAACGAAGAAGGAAAAAGAAGACAAGCCATCCCTCCTCTCCTTGTCTAGCACTCGAGGCACCCCACTTCCTCAAACATTTCAGCAATTCGGTCAGAGGTGCCCCACGTCCTCAACATCTCAACAACTAGATCAGAGGCGCCCCACATCCTCAAAATTTCAGCAACTTGGTCAGAGGCGCCCCACGTCCTCAACATTTCAACAACTCGGTCAGAGTGTAAGTGCTCCAATTTGAGTTGTTAGTATTTTCGTTAGAAAATTAACGAAAGCCCTAACATTCCTAACATTTCTAACAATTCCTAACTTTTCTAACAAATCAAGGGTAAATTAGGCATTGCTATTTAAAGTTAAACCAAGAAAAGAATCTTAAAAAAGAGAAAAACCCGAAATGGGAAGCTGTAAAACAGCAGTTGTTTGAATTTGAAAAATAATATTCCTCTTGTCCAAAGCCTGGAGCAGCATTTAATGAACCAGGCACGCTGAAGGAATGATTCGCGCGGATCAAAATGTAAGTTCCAGTGGCCTATAAATTGAACCCCTCTCTCTCAGTTTACACAACACAATTCACTCACCGAAGCTATACTCTGGCGAAAAACAGAGAGAAAACAGTGGAAATCCTAAGATTGCCACCATTTTCTCTTGAGTCTTTCCCAATCCCACTTCAAACACTCTCAAATCACTCTTAAACATACACAAGCTCAAGCTTAAATCAACACTAAAGAGGAGGATTAGAGAGAAAACATAGAGGACTTAAGTGTTATCTACTTGTTTTCTCTTTGACCAACTCTATTATCAAACACTCTCTAAACACATTCAAGTCTTGATACTCCTCAAGCCAAGCTCCAAACCAGGGAAGATAGGGTTAAACCATCATTGGTAAACCCTCCTTCTTTAAACCCTAAAACTCTCTTTTAATTGCTTGTTCATCTTGTTCAATTTACATTTTTACAAAATCTCCCCTTCCCAAGCAAATGAAATGCTTAAAGTCCTAATGTACCCTAAGGATGGCTTGATATAGTAGATCACC
Organism: Adenophora triphylla var. japonica; assembly: GCA_022495995.1. Lineage (NCBI taxonomy): Eukaryota > Viridiplantae > Streptophyta > Magnoliopsida > Asterales > Campanulaceae > Adenophora > Adenophora triphylla. The sequence goes on from JAFEMH010005678.1 coordinate 10,233, forward strand.
ACTAAAATTTTTAGTGATCACTAATCAAATCCTAAGGAAATGGGGACAAGGATGGATGCAAAACCCCCTTTAAAATCACATTTTCCTTCAAGAACATCTTGCTGTCCAGTAGCATTGTTCTAATACCTCTGTCCATGGTCTAATTTTTTGGACACAGAATAACTTGGAATTTGGTGTTGACTACAAAATAATTTTTGTAGCAAACATCCATAGATTTCCATACATATTTTTACTTTATTTTTTACGTGAGTATAAATCCCTTTTTCAAATTATTTTTCAAAGGTCAGTTCATCAGTCTCTGGAAATCCAGATTTCACATCTGAGATTTCCAGAAGGTTTTGGTCCATAAAATCATCTCCAAATGGAAAAGTCTTTTTCAAAAACCTTATTTAAGATGTTTTGAACAACTTTCATTCTCGGACATTCCCCAGATTCTGAGATTTTAAAGCTCTTAAATCCATTTTGAAATCAAGTGTCCACTGCCTTTTTCATTCTGGCAGAATTGGTTTTCAACTTCAAGGAGTCTTTTGAGTACCAAAACTCAACCCTAAAATCACATAAAAAATCATGGGACTTGTTTAATGTCTTACGAAGAGTTCCCAATTTTTACTTTTCAGTTTGAAGTTATTTTGGCCAAAGAAACACACACACACACAAATGGTTTTTAAGCTTGGAAGACTCGTTTTACGAGGCATTCCGGGTGAACCCTAACGTTCTTCCCGGCGTGTAACGTGACCTCCGAACCCAAATCTCTAATCTCGGGCATTTTTCAAAGTTTTGGCCCTTAAAACAAAAATGGCGTGGCGACTCCGTTTTTTCGATTGATTTTCAAAGCAAAAAAAAAATCCAAAACATCTTTCGAAAAATGGCAACATCATCACAGTGGCGACTCTGCTGGGGAAAGGATGTTTTATCTTTTTAAAAAAAAGAGAAAAACTTTTGTGGGTCAAGCTTTCGTCCTGGCATTTGAAACCATTTGTTTTGTGTGTGTGTTGATTTTGCACATTTCGTGTTGTTTTGGCCGCCTCGGAAAAGTCAAAATTTTAACTGTTGGACCCGTTGCCTGGAACTGTTTGAATTTTGAATTTTGAATTATGTGCTTATGTGTTCATTTGCTTTCAAAAAAAAATTTCAAAAAAAAAAGAATTTCAAAAAAAAAAAAACTTTCAAAAAAAAAAATCATTTTGTGCATGCATCATACTTTTTAAGACACATGAGAAAATTTCTATTTTACTCAGAAAAAAAAGATAGACTGCTTGCACACTACGCGCACTTGGCCTTACACTGCACACTACGTCCTTAACCCGGGGAAATCCCAGTAGCAGCCCGTTTGGCCTTATTACGCCTCTCGGTGTGAGCACGGGACTATCCAAACATCCCATGGAGCCTCGTGTCGACCCTGCACTTGTCCGTGACACACTTTGTCCGAGACCCGGTTGGTTTTTAGTGCAGTGTACGTGTCATGCCCTGTCTGTGTATAGACCTTTCCTTTCAAGCCTCAGTCGGCCTACCAAGTCAATATCTTTCGGGACCCTAATCAGTCGAAGTCCTGCCGGTTTTCCGTCATGGGCTTTGACCAAATATTGACTGGCGCCTTGACTTTGACTCTGACTGGCACAAATTATACACTGACTCCCAGCATGACACTGAGTCATCAAGAATTAACGATTATTCCATGCCTAATTACGGCCTAACTGACAACGAGTCAAGATCAATTGTGGACATTTATCAGTCCGAACCATGCCGACTTTTCGTCGAGCCCTCGGACATGATCTTGACTTTTGACGTCAGCTTTGTCCGTAATTTACATCGAATGCTCGTTAAGACTAGATTACCAGCCAGACTTTAGGATCATTTTTCTTTTCGATTGGTGGGACCTGCTTGCCCTACGGAACCCTTGTTCGAGGTCACAGGTTGAGGGTTCGCAGGCGTAGTGATGGGGCCCACTGATCCAGGAATCAGAATAGTTTGCGAAAAAGAAGAGCAATCTTTTCCAACCAATTAGGTTAATAAAACATGTTTTAAGTAAACAAGAACAAATAATGGCATGATTGCATGAGCCCTAAGCCCAAACACCTACCCTCCTTCATTCCCAAACATATGAACCCTCGTGTCTTTCCCCCCGCAGCTCCGTACAAAGCTTGGTTTCGGGCACCGGGTCACCGTTTGATCAGTTGGGAAGAGTCAAGCGCATCGTCAGCTTCACTGTTTGTTTCGACTCCGGATTTCAGAATGTCTGCATCATCTGGTAACGATGGGGACAACACCACTCCACCTCCTAGGACTCCTCAAACAGAACAGCAGTGGAATCAGTTAGCCGAACAAATGAGATTGCGACAAGAAGCACAGCTGAATAGCCTTATGGAGGCTATTAAGAGCCATGGTTTGGCCGCCAGCCTCAACCCTGATGGCACCTTCACCGTGGAAGAAGAGGAGGACCCCAACCCCAATCTCGGTCGCCCCGACTACTCCAGGATGCCACCACCAATCTCCTACGATACTACTACCAGAACCCATGCTTCTCGGTCTGCGGGTCGGCCCGGCTCCCCAACTACAGACCATTGGATCCATGCAGCCTGACGGGACGAGCCAGTTCGCAGTTCCTCAGTGGGGACAAAATCAGTACGGAATGTCTTCTCATGGTTGGGGGTTCCTCGGAATGCCACAGGATCCCGCCTCAGTTTGGAACCGATCAAACCGGACCTTCGCAGCAACAGTTTGGAATGACACCGCAGTTTGGTTCGGGGCAACAGTCAGGAGCCCCTCCTCAGAATGATGCTAGCTCAGCTGCTCCTCACACCGCTTCCATAAACCCATTTCTCACTCAGGGTTCAATGGGCCAGCAAGCCCCTATCCCAGTTTCATCAGAATCACTAGGACCGCAGTACCCTCCCGGTTATACACCCTCGCCTCAGCCAGGCATGCAGTTCAACAACCAGGGACAGCAACCCGCATTTAAGCCTCACTCTGGAAACCCGAGCTATCCGGCTACCTCAGGTCTGCCTCCACCTTCTCTGCCAATGGAAAGCCAACAGCAAGCCGCTGGGTTTTATCCCTTTGCCCAAGCTCCTACCTACACTCCCCAGGGTAATTTAGGTCAAGGACAGGTTTTCACCTATGCCCCGGAATATGGTATCCCTTCCACCAGTGTGCCGCCAGTGGTAACTCCTCTCTCCAGCTCAGTCACTGGTTTGAACGCTATGGCTCCACCACAGGACCCTCACCTGGCCTGGTTCATGGAACAACACAAGGAGATGAAAGCACAAATTGCTGAATTGACTGCTAAGAAAGCTGCCTTCCGGCCTACGGACCCGGACTCCATTGTGCCCCTGCCTCACAAGTTTGTGATGCCTAATCTAGACCTGTTTGATGGGACTGCATGCCCGAAAACTCACCTGGATACATACACTTTGGCAATGAAAGCTAAGGGATGCACAAACCAGCAGTTGGCCGACTACTTCAGTCTCTTTTTGAAGTCAGGGGCTTTGAAATGGTTCTTCCGATTGAAGCCTGAAGCTAGGGCTACTTGAGAACAGATTACCGGTACTTTCACAGATAAGTATAAAGCCAACTTGGAATGGGAGACAAACAGAGTTGACCTGCAGACAACAATGCAGCGCCCTGATGAGAATATTGGGGATTTTTATAAAAGGTGGAACTTGAAGCTCAGTGAAATGGCCATTCCTCCCTCTGACGAGGAGCAGTTAGACATCTTCCAGTCATGCTTGAAGCCGCATTTGAGAACTTCCCTTAGCCACTTCCCCTACTCGGACTTACGGGCAATGGTCAATTTCGGGGCTAAATTTGAGAGGGCTCACAATCAACAGCAAGTCGTTGCACCTACTTACAGATACAGGGCCGTTTCCCCCAACACTGCTCCTGCCCAGCCCAAAGGTAAAGAGGTAATTAGCTATGCGGGACAGGATTGCAACAATGCCACTTCCTTTGTTCCCAATAAACCTGATGCATCCAGATCCCGGCTCCAAGGCTTGGGAAACCTTGGGATGCCTTTGAGTGATATCTTCAGAGGTTTGGCGAAAGAAGGTTTGCTCCGACCTCTAGATAATTATCAGCCAAGAAACCCCAATGCTCCTTTGGATACCTCCAAGCATTGTGCCTTTCATCAGTACCATGGGCACCTGACAGATGATTGCATCCCCTTGAAAAAGGCCATCCAAAGTTTGATTGAGCAAGGGAAGTTAGAGATGCCTGAAGGGCCCAATACTATCAGTAACCCGTTCCCTAGAAATAACAACATGAGTGTCAACATGGTCGAGTTTGGTGATTCAAGCCTTGTGGGCATGATGGAATTTGGCTCGCCCCTTTGTGAGGTTAATGAACCAGTCATTGCAGGCGATGAAAATGGTTGGGTTGAGCAAGAGACTGCCAAAGAAATCCTGATGGAAAGATCTGCAATAGCTCCCATCTCCAGCGTCGAAGAGTAGATGCATGGACCAACAGCAAAGAGCGGCTAGACTAGGGGCTACCTATCTCTAAATTAGTCTTTTAGTCAACCTTCGTAGGTTCTAGTACTTCTCTTTCACCTAAGTCCTTCCTGGACATTTGTCGTTGTAGTCCATTTTGGACATAGTAGTTAAATGTCTAACTTTTATATAAGTCTTTTTTCTTTTCTTGCTAGACTCGAGACATCACTTGCACACTCACGTTACACTTAATTGAAATGGTTTTATCCTAGATGATCACTTGTGCTGCTCAACCACTAATTCTTTGAAATGATTAATATTCAAATTAATTGGAGTGAGAAAATCAATTGATATCCTTCTCAAATTGGGGCTTACCAACTCCCCATCTTGCATCTCATATGCTCACATCATCCTCGTCATTTCGTTGCTCGATGAATTTGCACGGATCTTTTATCATTTAAAGCTTAAGCAAGCAATGAAGACTTAATCTCAATTAGGTCATCCGGTAGGGATTGCGGTTGAAGCCTTTCACCCATAGGAAAGCCATTACCTCACCCTCACCAAACAATACCTTTCATTTCAAGATCGGCGTGTTTTGAAACCCTGTTTAGCCATCATTTTTGCTCCTTACTGAGAGAAGTCCAAGCAAGGCCAAGAAGTTAACTTCGAGAATCGACAATGTGCAAAATATCTCGAGCCATGAAGGAAGGACAAAGATAATCCTCAATTCCTCAGGAGGCTTTCCAAAAAAAAAAGGACTGTCGATCCTCACAATTCAGTAAAAAGTCCCCGACTCTTCAAGAAGCTCTCCAATGATCAAAAAGGAGCCCGAATTCTCGAAAGATTCGCAAAAGTTCTCGATAGCTTGGACTTCCTCTCACCATTACCTTAATCCCAAGCCATCCTCTCACTTCTAGAGAATATTCCCGTTACTATTACCCTCGCCTTTGGCCAAAGTCAAAATTTGACCTCTCATTCTTAGAGGCAATCAATCTTCCCCGCCATAGATTTCCCAAACACATCCCTGCAAGCCAACCTCTCATCTTTAGAGGTTCGGTCGACAAAGGCCCGGCCGACCTCTCACTTTAAGAGGTCATGACTTCCAAAATCACCGACGGCCGATCGAAGCCCGGAAACCCGGCTACGGTCCCTACCGGATAGTAATTTCATTCCAAAAGATCTTCGGGGAGCTAAATCAAATTAATGCTTAATTGCTTGCTTAAATTGGAGCCAAATCCATCTCGGCTCAAATGATCCTCAATCAAAGATTGTGCAAATTCAATCCTTCCCTTCGACACTTCATGTGAGCATATTTCATTTCTCCTCCGCAAACACTTGCCGTGGATGTCCCACTGGGGCTCCGCATCCGTGTCTTTCATCGACACTCCAAGGGGACATGTTCTTCAACACTCCAATTCCCAGAAAATCCTCGAAGGTCCTCGAAATCTCGAATTTTCACATTCATTCTCTCTTCAATCGGGTTAAACCCGAACTACGGCGACCTGAGCTCCTCGTCAGGAGGGGAACATAGGCAACCATCACTGGTCCAGTCGAAATCACAAACAAATCTCGAAAAATCTGATCTCATCATAGGGCCTTCCCCATACACAAATCCTCTTTAACTCTCGATATCAGTTGACTTTCTCCTCGTGATTAATCAAAATATTTGTTCATATCAAGTTTAGGGGTTGAATAACCCGAGCATTAACAAAGGGTTTTAAGCAGCTTTGTGATCATCACGAATAAGACAAGTTTTCAAATGTCTCGACAAGTCTTCTCTTTCTACATTTTAGGAAGATAGAGCCGAACACTGTTTTTCTGTCAGCAGGGGCTTCCATACACTTTTCCACACCTTCTTATGTTTATACTCTCTCAAAAGAGTCAAACCCAAAAGCAAGAGTGTCATACACAAATTCGGGAGACATTCCCACCTTTCAAAAAGATATGCCCCTGCACGTAAACATTTCCGAGTCTTGTCCAGTGACTGATTGACTAAGGTCTGAAAAGATGGGTGCCTCCTTTGTCTACAATAAGACTACTCTGAATTTCTTCACTTTTGGGGCTTTGCTAAGCGTTTCTCCCGAGTTCTTACTGTATCGGCTCTTCAAGTGGGCTTCTATAGACATCTTTGGGTCCACATTGGGTTCTTCACTACGAGATAGATTCGATCTTTATCGGATTATTTTCAGGATCGCTTTGCATTACCAATCAGATTGGGACTCTGCTAATTATGTCGGAATCACAACGAGGTTATGAGATTGGGCTTCGCCAAGTCACTTCTTCAAAATATGGACTTTGCCTACTCAGTTATTCAAGCCGAGGCTTTGCCAAAGAAGGGATCTTTCCTCGCTTTAATAGGATTCGGGGGGACTTTGTCAAGCTGGTCCTTTGGACCTGAATTTTATCAAGTCACAAGAAAGGTCTAGTCACATCAACAACTAGATTTTCAGCTTTAGAACTTGGTACATAGCAGCTTCCCGTAGCATCGGAATTTAAGATCTGGGTTTCTTCCGGCATTAGCAATTTCATCAAATCATTCTCCGAACAAGGTTTCGGCCAAGTCACAGCTCACCCAAATGAAAGAAGTTTCACTCATATCGACGTACTCTAGAGCCTGTCGGCATCAGCTTCAAATGATCAAGATTGAGAGGGAAAATTTCAACCAAGACCCGGGATCCGAATCCAATCTCATCAAAATTGAGGTCCATGTGATACTGTTAACAAAACCTCATTAACGACCGCTGTTTAAATTGTGATCGGGGGATCCCACCCCCCTCTTGCTCAAAATATGTTCCAAACAGTTTCCAGACACATACATCCCAATACATCCCCTCTCACCGCATGCATCCCCACAAAAATCTCCCCAGGGCTCATGTAGCACGCAGAACATGAATCAATAAAAAAAAACCTAAGCGATCGCGAATCATTTTAGTTCCATGCATGCATCCATCATCATGAATGTCATATGTGCATTTGTCCCTCTACTAACAAATGTAGCAATTCAAGCACAAAAGACCAGTTTTCCATCACTACCCGAAGCCTCTCCGCAGCGAGGATGGTCTCCACCAAAGATGACCTCCAAATGGATAAAGACAGCCTCCAGCATCTACTGTTTGGCGAAGATAGTCCCCATGTCTATAGCTTGGCAAAGACAAGCTCAAGCGTCTGCAACTTGCTAAAGACGACCTCCAACATCCACGAACATATGAAGACCGCCTCCAGTAAATACAATTTGGTCAGAGATGCCAAGTTCTCAAATGCAAATCGCTCAGGGACGCCAGGTTCTTAAATGCAAATGGGTCAGGGATGCCAAGTTCTCAAATGCAATTCGATCAGAGACACCAAGTTCTCAAAGGCAAGTAGGTCAGGGATGCCAAGTTTTCAAATGCCAATCGGTCAAAGGTACCTCATGCCCCTAAATGTCTCAACATCTCGATCAGATACATCAAGACTCTCAACCACCACACAGCCCCCGCGACTTGCTCTCCTGCAGGTAAGCACAGCAAAGGTACGTTAGTCCCTCAACATATCTCAAAAATATGCATACATTCACAAATGTTGCATGATTACCCATAGCTTTAGCTATCTCTATCTCCACAAATAGCAACGTAAGCTTTAGTTCCTTAAGGTGACAGCCTCCGAATTATCAAAAGGCCCAGGATCCTAGACCTGTTCCTAACGGTCCATCAGTTTTCAAACTACGTCCAGGCTTGATTCCCACTCGGGATACGTAGGTAGCCTACCATAGGTCCAGCCGCTTGACCAACACGGTCACCCTTTTCCCCGATAGTTCTCGTAAGCTCGAATCTTCCCCAGCGAGAACACCTTCAAATAATCTCCCTCAGGTACAAGACCTCAGCTTAGGTTCATACTCCTGAACCAAACCTCGACTTAGGATCATACTCCTGAACTAAGTCCCCATTTAGGTTCATACTCCTGAACTGAGTCTCCATTTCAGTTCATACTCCTGAACCAAAACCTCAACTTAGATTCATACTCCTGAACTAAGTCTATATTTAAATTCATACTCCTGAACCAAAACCTCAACTTAGATTCATACTCTTGAACTAAGTCTCCATTTCAGTTCATACTCCTGAACTAAAACCTCAACTTAGATTCATACTCCTGAACTAAGTCTCCATTTAGGTTCATACCCCTGAACCAAACCTCAACTTGGGTTCATACTCCTGAACTAAGTCCCAATTTAGGTTCATACTTCTGAACTAAACCTCAACTTAGGTTCATCCCCGACAAAAGCTAACGGAACCCCGTTTCTTTCTACGGCAGCAAACGTAAGACCGTCTATCCCCTCAGAGTCCGTCCCCAGCAAAAGGATGCAAACCACCAAAGGAAATCATTCCAAATCAAGGTACGAGGCACCTAAAACGCCATCATCAAGGTACGAGGCACCTAAAAACGCCATCATCAAGGTGCGAGGCACCTAAAAATGCCATCATCAAGGTTCGAGGCACCTAAAACGCCATCATCAAGGTTTGAGGCACCTAAAACGCTATCACTAAGGCTTGTGGCACCTAAACATTGTCACTCCGGTTTCGACACACAACACGAGGAAAGCGATAAATCGCAATCATCCCTTAATTCGACAAACCGAAATCGTTACCAGGGCGACTTCCCAAAAATAGTCAAATCATAGGGTGACTTCATAGGGCGACTTCCCAAAAATAGTCAAATCATAGGGTGACTTCCCAAAAATAGTCAAATCATAGGGCGACTTCCCAAAAATAGTCAAATCATAGGGCGACTTCCCAAAAATAGTCAAATCATAGGGCGACTTCCCAAAAATAGTCAAATCATAGGGCGACCTCCCAAAAATAGTCAAATCATAGGGCGACTTCCCAAAAATAGTCAAATCGTAGGGCGACTTCCCAAAAATAGTCAAATCGTAGGGCGACTTCCCAAAAATAGTCAAATCTTAGGGCGACTTCCCAAAAATAGTCAAATCTTAGGGCGACTTCCCAAAAATAGTCAAATCATAGGGCGACTTCCCAAAAATAGTCAAATCTTAGGGCGACTTCCCAAAAATAGTCAAATCTTAGGGCAACTTCCCAAAAATAGTCAAATCTTAGGGCGACTTCCCTAATATAGTCCCTCTAGGGTCAACGACTGAAGATAGTCGGAAAACCCGAACTACGACTTGCTTGATTCCCCTTAAGGATACGTAGGTAGCCTATCATTAGGTTCAGCCATCAGACCAAAATGGTCATTCCTTTCCCTAGCAGAGCGGATATACAGCTCTAGCCATCACACCAAAATGGTCATTTCCTATCCCCAGCAGAGTTTCTTTCAGCAATTGACTGCAGAACTCGATCACCAGGTTGACGCCTCAAAACAGTCACTCTAGGGTCGACGTCAAAGACCCGAACTACGGCCGGCTTGATTCCCATTTGGGATACGTAGGTAGCCTATCGCTAGGTTCAGCCACTCGATCACTTGATCATCCTGTCAAATATGGAGCCTTACTCTTATCGACGACCCCGCTTCCTTCGAAAGCACCGTCGCCGAGGGGTTACTGTAAGTGCTCCAATTTGAGTTATTAGTATTTTCGTTAGAAAATTAACGAAAGCCCTAACATTCCTAACATTTCTAACAATTCCTAACTTTTCTAACAAATCAAGGGTAAATTAGGCATTGCTATTTAAAGTTAAACCAAGAAAAGAATCTTAAAAAGGAGAAAAACCCGAAATGGGAAGCTGTAAAACAGCAGCTGTTTGAATTTGAAAAATAATATTCCTCTTGTCCAAAGCCTGGAGCAGCATTTAATGAACCAGGCATGCTGAAGAAATGATCCGCGCAGATCAAAATGTAAGTTCCAGTGGCCTATAAATTGAACCCCTCTCTCTCAGTTTACACAACACAATTCACTCACAGAAGCTATACTCTGGCGAAAAACAGAGAGAAAACAGTGGGAATCCTTAGATTGCCACCATTTTCTCTTGAGTCTTTCCCAATCCCACTTCAAACACTCTCAAATCACTCTTAAAAATACACAAGCTCAAGCTTAAATCAACACTAAAGAGGAGGATTAGAGAGAAAACATAGAGGACTTAAGTGTTATCTACTTGTTTTCTCTTTGACCAACTCTATTATCAAACACTCTCTAAACACATTCAAGTCTTGATACTCCTCAAGCCAAGCTCCAAACCAAGGAAGATAGGGTTAAACCATCATTGGTAAACCCTCCTTCTTTAAACCCTAAAACTCTCTTTTAATTGCTTGTTCATCTTGTTCAATTTACATTTTTACAAAATCTCCCCTTCCCAAGCAAATGAAATGCTTAAAGTCCTAATGTACCCTAAGGATGGCTTGATATAGTAGATCACCACTAAAATTTTTTGTGATCACTAATCAAATCCTAAGGAAATGGGGACAAGGATGGATGCAAAACCCCCTTTAAAATCACATTTTCCTTCAAGAACATCTTGCTGTCCAGTAGCATTGTTCTAATACCTCTGTCCATGGTCTAATTTTTTGGACACAGAATAACTTGGAATTTGGTGTTGACTACAAAATAATTTTTCTAGCAAACATCCAGAGATTTCCATACATATTTTTACTTTATTTTTTACGTGAGTATAAATCCCTTTTTCAAATTATTTTTCAAAGGTCAGTTCATCAGTCTCTGAAAATCCAGATTTCACATCTGACATTTCCAGAAGGTTTTGGTCCATCAAATCATCTCCAAATGGAAAAGTCTTTTGCAAAAACCTTATTTAAGATGTTTTGAACAACTTTCATTCTCGGACTTTCCCCAGATTCTGAGATTTTAAAGCTCTTAAATCCTTTTTGAAATCAAGTGTCCACTGCCTTTTTCATTCTGGCAGAATTGGTTTTCAACTTCAAGGAGTCTTTTGAGTACCAAAACTCAACCCTAAAATCACATCAAAAATCATGGGACTTGTTTAATGTCTTACGAAGAGTTCCCAATTTTTACTTTTCAGTTTGAAGTTATTTTGGCCAAAGAAACACACACACACACACACAAATAGTTTTTAAGCTTGGAAGACTTGTTTTACGAGGCATTCCGGGTGAACCCTAACGTTCTTCCCGGCGTGTAACGTGACCTCCGAATCCAAATCTCTAATCTTGGGCATTTTTCAAAGTTTTGGCCCTTAAAACAAAAATGGTGTGGCGACTCCGTTTTTTCGATTGATTTTCAAAGCAAAAAAAAAAAATCCAAAACATCTTTCGAAAAATGGCAACATCATCACACAGAGGCGCCCCACGTCCTCAAGATTTCAGCAACTCGGTCAGAGGCGCCCCACGTCCTCAAGATTTCAGCAACTCGGTCACAAGCGCCCCGCGTCCTCAACATTTCAACAACTCGGTATGAGGCACCCCACGTCCTCAACATTTCAACAACTCTGTCGGAGGCGCCCCACATCCTCAACATTTCAATAACTCGGTTGGAGGTGCCCCACGTCCTCAACATTTCAACAACTCAGTCGGAGGCGCCCCACGTCCTCAACATTTCAACAACTCGGTCAGAGGCGCCCCACGTCCTCATTATCTCAGCCAGAGGCGGCACCACATCCTCAACTTCCTCCTCACAAAGACGCCTCCTCCTGCAGGTAAACGCATCAAAGGTATGTCAATAAACTTCAAATGCAAGACATAGCCGTAATAAATGCCACATAAAAGGTCCGTCCCAACACGGCATGATTCCTTTCTAAAAATTCCCACAAACAAAGTTCTTACATGACTCACAAAATACGCCATCAAACTCAACTTAGGTCCAGACGCCTTAGAATAGTCTCAACTTAGGGTCATACTCCTGAACTAAGCCATAAACTTAGGTACGAACGCCTTCATCTCACATAGGGTAGACGCCCCCAAACATTCTCACTTAGGTCCAGACGCCTTAGAATAGTCTCAGCTTAGGGTAGACACCCCCAAACAGTCTCATATAGGGTAGATACCCCCCAAACAGTCTCACATAGGGTAGACACCCCCAAACAGTCTCACTTAGGGTAGACACCCCCAAACAGTCTCACATAGGGTAGACACCCCCAAACGGTCTCACATAGTGTAGACACCCCCAAACAGTCTCACTTAGGTCCAGACGCCTTAAAATAGTCTCAACTTAGAGTAGACACCCTTAAACAATCTCACATAGGGTAGACACCCCCAAACAGTCTCACTTAGGGTAGACACCCCCAAACAGTCTCACTTAGGGTAGACACCCCCAAACAGTCTCACTTAGGGTATAGACACCCTGAAACAGTCTCACATAGGACACCACCAAGTCCACACAAATCTCAGTCAGGACACCACCACGTCCACACAGACCACACTACTTCCTCTTAGGATACCACCACGTCCTCACAATTTCATCTCAGGACACCACCACGTCCTCACAATTTCATTTCAGGACACCACCACGTCCCCAAAGATTTTAGCAAGTTCAGAGACGCCACCACAAACCATCTTTTAGTAAGATTACCCATCTTTTAGTAAGATTAACTATCTTTTAGTACGATTACCCATCTTATAGTAAGATTATCCATCTTTTAGTAAGATTACCTACCTTTTCGTAAGAATAGCCATCTTTTAGTAAGATTACATGTCTTTTTGTAAGATTAGCCATCTTAGGTAGACCCCTTCAAACAGTTACACTCAAGTCGAGATGCCTCAAGGAACAGTCTCAACTCAGGTCCAGACGCCTCAAGGAATAGTCTCAACTCAGGTCCAGACGCCTCAAGGAATAGTCACAACTAAGGACGAACGCCTACAAATAGTTCCCCACCGGTCGAGGCCCCTCAAAATTGCCCTCACACACGAACTACGATTGGCTTGATTCCCACTCAGGGATACGTAGGAATCCTATCAAAGGGTCCAGCCGTCCGACCAACCTGGTCACTTATCTCTTTCCTCCCGACGAGCAGTCCAGATCGGGATTCTTATTTTTATCGACGACCCCACTTCCATCGTAAGTGACGTCGTCGAGGTGATTCTGTAAGTACCCCAATCCGGACTGCTCTCCATCCAAGCATACGAAAAAAAACCAAGGGCGAATTTTCGGAGGTCATAACTCCTTCATACGAACTCCGATTGAGACGTGCCATATATGGTTGGAAAGCTCTCGACGAGATCTAGATTGCAATGATGTCCATGCGGACCACTTTACATGACAAACATGTCTGTGCGGACCATTTTGAACCCAGACATCATAATTACAAAATCCTCTTAAAGTCCACGATATTCCCTTAAATCTGGGAAAACCAAAAATTTTGTTTTCCAAGAGCAATCTGCGCTGACCATTTTGTCATTTTTCCAAACCTATAAATAGAGGGCTCCCCCTCTCATTTTCTTCACACCTCCCTTCTCTCCTCTCTCCCCCTTGCCTTCTGGCAGCCCCTCTCAGCCCTTAGAGGCAATCTCGGTCCCTTTTGGTTCCTTCTGGGGCCTTCCAAGCCCATTCGAGGCACTTCGAAGCCTTGCTGAGCACTCTCGAGATGCTCTCGAGCCGCCCAAAGCATCCCGAAGCCTTGTCAGTCCATCTCGAGCCATTTCGGTCCATCCCGAGGCATCCCGGTCCATCCCGAAGCCCTGCCGGACAATCCCGAGGCATCCCGAAGCAAGCCGGAGCTCTGCCCCAGTACAACCAACAATCCCGAGGCACATCGGAGCTCTGCCCAAGTATAACCAACAATCTCGACCCACGCTGAAGCTCTGCCCGAGTACAACCAACAATCCCAAGGCACGCTGAACCTCTGCCCGAGCACAACCAACAATCCCGAGGCACGCCGAACCTCTACCCGAGTACAACCAACAATCCCGAGGCACGCCGAACCTCTGCCCGAGGACACACCTAGAACTACCAAGGCACATCGAAGCTCTGTTCGCAGACACCGGTACATCCCGAAGCAATCCCTATCCGTCCCGGAGCACCATTCACACTCAAACACTATTCCCCAACGGAAGATAGACACGAACCAACATTGGTAAGGCCTCCTTCCCAAACTATCTCAATTCATTTCATTACATAGCATACAATGTAGACATCATATTCAGCATGCATTTTTAAAAGCACATACACACACACACACAACTTTTAAAGAAAGAGGGGTATCGAAAGACTCGTGTATACGAGGCGACTCGGGTGATCTCTGTTATTCTCTTCCCGAGGCGTAACCTGACCTCCGAACTCAAAATCTCATCACACAACAACCTTTTTAAACAAAGCCTTTTTTCAATGTTTTGGGCTATATCAAAACGGCGTGGCGACTCCTCCAAACAAACGCAGCGACACCTCCCGACTCAAATTGCGAGATGTCGGGGCCCGCACAGCCGGATCCGAGTAATTTCAGTTAGTCCCTCAACATATCTCATAAATATGCATATATTCACAAAATATTGCACAAATAAAGCATTCATAAAAGATTTTTCATCACTTGCATAGAACACACGTTTTTCATCATATGGAACACGTCACACCGAGCACATGCTCTCCCAAGCAAAAACAACCACAAAACATCTCAATTTTTTCAAAAAACCTTTTCATACAAAATTAGTCTCTCAAACAAACATGCATGAATCATTTTCATCGTTCAAAGTATCATTCTCGCATCCATAATCAGAAATTAAACGAGTTTTAGCACATGCAAGAACTTCGTCCCACTTTTGGCATTATTTTGCCTACTTTATTTTCAAAAAATGAGTCATACTCGCATTCCTTCAAGCAAATTGCAAATTCATGACTACCCATATATCTAGTTCCGTATATTGATCGTCAAAAGCATGGAATCATCAACAAAATCACAAAAAAATCCAAAAAAATCCCAAAATTCGAATTTTGCCCTAATTTTCGAAAATAATCAACCAAAATCGACGAAATTGAGCAAATAGAAAGTGCTCACCCTTATAGATTGAGGCTTCATCGATTTATGATCCCTTTTATCGGGATAAAATTGAGAGGGAGGCACCGCAAAATCATATTTTTGGTCGGTCCTCACCAACTCTTTTCTCCTCAATCTCGCGGCTTGTGAGTATTACGGTGTGCTTGTCGAGGCATTACGTACCCACCTTGATCCATGAGAGTGGTAGGGGCTTGAGATTTCGAAGAACTTGGCGTTTTCTTTCTCTTTTCTTCTCGACAACAATGGCCAACAATGGCCACAACTCGTTTTCTTCCTTCTGTTTTAACAATCTGGTGCGACGGAGTATCAGGCAGTGCGGCCTCTTTTTCTCCATCCCAAGTCGGGCGGCTCTATTCGCCTCAGGCTGAATTTACACTTCTGCCCCTAGCCTTCCCAATTGAACAAATAATTCCCGTTATCTCCAAATGGAATAACGCTTTCTCCTAAAATCCTTCGTTATCTCCAAATGGAATAACGTTGTCTTCCAAAATTTTCCCGTTATCTCCATATGGAATAACGCTTTTTCCTAAAATTTTCCGTTATTTCCAAATGGAATAACGTTTTCTCCCGAAAATCTCCGTTATTTCCAAATGGGATAACGTTTCTTATGAAAAATCTCTGTTATCTCCGTTAGAATGGAATAACGTCAGGTGACCCCTCCAAATTATCAAATCAATCAGGTGACCCCTCCAAATTGTCAAATCAATCAGGTGATCCCTCCAAATTGTCAAATTAATTAGGTGACTCCTCCATTAACCGTTAAAACTCCGAGGATCCTAGACCTGTTGCTTAACTTTCTAGCGGGTTTCCTGAACTACGATCATGGCTTGATTCCTCCCGAGGATACGTAGGTCGCCTTTCAAAGGTTCAGCCATCCGACCACATCAGTCACTCCCTTCCTTTACCATCTCCCAACCGGTGTGCGAACTACGTTCTGGCTTGATTCCTCCCAAGGATACGTATGTAGCCTATTAAAAGGTCCAGCCATTTGACCTCTTAGGTCACCCTTTTTCTTCCTTTAAAGCAAGGGACTTGTTTCTCTTCACCATTCTCCAGCAGTTCCAGAACTACGATTCGGCTTGATTCCTCTTCGGGATACGTAGGTAGCCTTTACAAAGGTTCAGCCATTCGACCACTTTGGTCACCCAATCCCAATCCATCTCGGTACTTCACCAGATTGGATTCTCACTTTTATCGACAATCCCACTTTCTTCGCAAGTACCGTTGCCGAGGGGCTTCTGTAAGTACCAAAATCTGGCTCACAGCCACCAATCTGAGTTTCCTAGCAATTTCCCAAACTTTCATAAAGTTTAGGGGGCAATTCGGGAAATTTTCTTTACTTCCCGAGCAAGGAAGGACCTACCAGGAATTATAAAACTGGATAGGATCTCGCTGGAAAGAAGCTTCCAAATCTGCCACCTTGCTTGTTCTAGAAACAGGCTGAGTCGACAGAAAATTGGGCCGTGCGGCCTCTTTTAGCGCAGGTTCATGTCGTGTGGCTTCATTAGTAGCCTGGCAGAAACCTATAAATAGATACTTCTCTATCTCATTTGATATACAGTTTTCATAGCAAGGTTACTCTGTAGAAATACACCCGAAATACTCTCTCCTAAGACATAGCAAACTTGTCTCTCTCCTAAATTAATCCAAAACTAATCTATTCCTAGTGGAGGTAGCCCAAAGAACACTCCTAAGATGATAGAGAAGCACCAATATTGGTAATCTCTCCTTCTCCCTACCCTAATCTACATCCATACACTTTTAATCTCCTACTACTTGTTGATTAAACTTCTATTATGTCATAAAGTTTCAATCTTTGCAATGTAAATCTATCATTTTTCCTCTCCCTAAGACAAATGATTCCATGAAGATCCTCTCCCTAGGATGAACAAGATTCCACAAGTGGCTTGTTCTAGGGATGGTCTCTCAAAGAGATGATGTCATCCCCTTTTATATTTATGTCTAAAAATGCAATCTTTATGTATTAAATGTTCTCCCCTTCCTTAGATCTAGCTTTTCCTATGATTGTCCACCTATTGAGGTATTAAGGGCATAAGGAAAGTAACAAAGATCCAATCTTTAGATATTTCTCTCTTAGATTAATGATCCCCCTTGTTCCTTTTGCACTCTAAAATGGGAAAATCAATGTAAAGACTCAATCTTTACATCAATCTAACCATAAAATGCCATAAATCTTGTTCATTTGTAGAGATCAATGATTTTTGGTCCCCAAGATTTCCTATGATCACCTGAGATAAGTATACCAAAATGTCCCTACGAATCACCAATATCTCAAGATGTGGGATTGATGGCCAAAGATTCATTCTTCTCCTAATACCTCATTATTGGACTTTAATTTGACACTTTGATCACATTTAACTAAGTCCCCAATGAAAGTTAGGTTAAAAACATGCTAAGGTTCCTATGCCTAAATTGGTTGATTAATCTAATGGGAGGGTAGAAAGGCCGTGTAATGATGATCCAAAGTTCAAAAATGAGTAGGGAATCAAATCCCTAAAAACATTGAAGTCCAAGGCATCTTGAACTAAATCCTTCTTAAAATGGTTTATATGTTCGGATAAAGGCTTGGCACATTCTTTTATTTCACTAAAAATCACACACACACACACACACACACACTTGCACAAATTTTGGACCTTTGGAAGACTTGCTTTTGCAAGGCTCCTTGGGTGAACACCAAACGTTCTTCCCAAGGGGTAACTTAACCTTCGAACCTAGTATCTTTTTCCTTTTTTACAAAGTTTTGAGGATTATCAAAATGGCGTGGCGAATCCGTTTTTCATTAATTTGGTGTTTTCCAACGATGAGGTGACTCGGTCCTCGAAATGATACGCAAACTACCCATGCAGTATGGCATTGCGCGATCGTGGGGTAATTCACAGTCGCCGAGAGGCTACTGTAAGTACCCAAATATGGATTGTTAGAATCCGTTAACTCACACTTTCCAAGTTAACGAGACTTTCCAGGACCGCCCCGTTCATTCAAAATTAAAGTGTATTAAAAACACGTTCGAACACGTGAAAAATATCACTTTTCCAAAGATACGAAATTTTCGGGACTTTTCGAGACTGCTTTCTACATTTATTCGGACAGTTATTTAAAAAACAGTCAAAACACGACCCAAAAGACCAAAATACTCTTACTTAGTGACTAAGTAGGACACGTGTCACACATGCACAAGCCTAGGGTCAAATCAATCAAATCCAAAACCAAAAAAGACCAAAATACCACCAAACTGAAGAACTGGCCGTCCGGCCTGTTTTATTTGTTTAACCAGCCAGTCAACAATCAGTCACATCATATTTTGAAATACCCAAAATTCCCTCAAACTTGAAGGAAAGGCCGGACGGCCTGTTTTGCAGTTTTACTGCCTATAAATACAGCCTCAATCATTTCACAAATGGTAAAGAAATTTTAACCCTCCTGCCCCATTACCTCGATTCTAGCACCCTAAACCCCTCTGAAAGCCCCAGAAATGTCTCGATTTGCATGAAAACAACATTTTTCCCAAACCAAACACAATCCAAACACTTTTCGAACACTTTTCGTATCCGATATACGATCCCTCGGGAGATAAGAGTCAAAACCGAGCCATTGGTAAACTCTCCTTCTTAATCTTCCATTTCATCTCTTTTTATGCACTTTTCACTATTTCTGTTCCGATCAAACTTTTCAAAATGTAGACACTACGTTGTCTACGGGTCAAGAAATGATTCTCTCTCTATCACTTTTCTCTTTCGAAAATAGTGATTTAGGGTTAAAACGGAGATCTTGACTCATTTTTATAATTTTATCTATTTTATGCCATTTACCGTCCGAACCGTTTGATTCGTTGATTGTCATTTCTACTGTTCGAACCGTTTGGTTCGTTGATTGTCATTTCCGAACCGTTTGGTTCGTTGATTGTCATTTCTACCGTCCGAATCGTTTGATTCGTTGATATTGTCATTTAAATAACGCTTTATACCGTCTGAATCGTTTGATTCGTTGATCGCATCTTTTACCGTCCGAATCGTTTGATTCGTTGATCGCATCTTTTACCGCCCGAATCATTTGATTCGTTGATACCGTCATTTCAATATCGTCATTTACCATCCAAACCGTTTGGTTTGTTGATCGTATTCACTTTTAACATCCGAGTCAAGAAATTGACTTGTTGGTCGTCATTTCATTACTGTCATTTACTTTAAATGTCTTTCTTTTATTGTCATTTTATCAAAAAAGGGTAACGATATAATGCCCGACTCATTTCAAACCCGCCATTCAAACTCATTTTCAATTCAAAAAACTGTCATTCAAACTCATTTTCAAGTAAAACACAAACACACACACACGCACAATTTTCGAGAAAGGTAGAAAGACTCGTCAATACGAGGCATCTCGGGTGAGCCCAATTTATCTCTTCCCGAGGCGTAACGTGACCTCCGAACCTAACAATCTCTGTTCAAAAGTCTTAGGCTCATAATAAAAACGATTCCTATTCAAAAGCCTTTCTTAAGTTTTGGCTCATAATAAAAACGATCCTTGTTCAAAAAGCCTTTTTTAAAGTTTTGGCTCCTAATAAAAATGGCGTGGCGACTCTCTTCTTTCCGTGAAATTCAAGCCGCTCGATGCCCCTCGCGACCCCGAGCGAAACGCGGGTAATTTTAGATGCATGAGGTTATGCAGAGCTTAAGGCTAGGCTCCTCGCGATATGACAATCTAGATGGATTGAAGACGCGAGGTGGGATGATCTAACTTCGGAGAGACCAGCGATTAGGTGATTACCTTCATCCGTCCTTAGTGTGGGTCCAGGGTTTATTATGGTATGTAGTGCAATGACAGTTATAATCATGAGTGCGCGTGTGTGAGAGTCAATTCTAGGTGATAGAGTAAAATAGAGAGTTTTTTTTTTTTTAAAACAAAAGAAAAAACAAGCAATGGCCGCACCAAGTGGTTGCCTACGTTTCTCCCAATTTAGGAAGACTTAGGCCGTCATAGTTCCACATAAAGGAGAGAGAGAGAACAAATAAATTAATTTAAATTTACAACTCCCGAATCCTCCATGGACCGGTCTTTAATAAAAAAAAAAAAAACCAATCTCACGCAATTCAAATAAGAATCATTACTTAAATAAAATACAATTTCGAGTCCTACATTTTAAGGGAGGCTTTGAGATGAAAGAACTCTACAAATACTGTAATCTGGGATCCCCCTTTCATGTTCGAATCTTATCTCGGATCTCAAAATGAACAAGAATAATCAGAAAACAGAACGGGTTACAGAGGCTTTGTCTAGTGCGAGAAAAAGGGTTGTCTCGTGCGGGACTAGCCTGAAATTGAATAGGAAATCGATTTTTTTTTTGAAAATCCCCCTTAATTGACGCAAGTCTAAGCCACTTTAATTTTAAACACTCCCCAGCGGAGTCGCCAAACTGTAGCGATTGCGGAATTTCTCCCTCTTTTTGTTTATTTGTTTGAGTCGCCACCTATATTATTATGTGGAAAATATAGAAAAACCATTTTAAAGAGATTTTGGGTTCGGGGCTTAAGTGATGGATTTGAAAGGTCAAGGAGCACCGCATCCACCCAATCCGAAGATCGGTCTTGCTTAAGGGGGATTTTAAATAATAATTCCTTTTTTAAAAGAAATGAAGAAAAACATCCATTTAATTAGATTAAACGGAATATGAGATCGATTGTTTCGAGACCATCTCCATGATTTGAAGAGGCTTTAGGCCAATCCCAGATTTGATATGCTTATACCACTCTAACAATCAATTAGAATAAACAAAGAAGAAAGGAAGATTACCTTTAGGTCGAGAAATAATTTGGACAGAGTTTCGCCTTGATTCTTGGCTTGAACCTTGACGTTCGTCAATCAACAAGGTTGATGGACGAATTTGGATGTTGTTTATGAGTGATTTGCAGGAGTCTTTCAAGGAGAGAAACCAGCAAATTCTGTGTTTTTTCAGGGTCTTCGTCTGTCTGACCGTCCTCCGAAATACTGAAAGTCATCTAGTATTAATAGGGGTTGATTTACTTGGTCACCAAGATTAGGAGACTCAAGGGATTTAGGATATCTCCCAAAGAAGGTTCCAGAACTCTAAAATCAGTAGAGACCCAGATTGGATAAGAGTTATCAAGAAAAGAGGTTGAAATCGACAAGTGAACCCTCCTGCAGAGTGGTAGTCTCGCGTGAGACACGCCATGTCTCGCGCGGGACAAGGCTTCACAAAGGACAGATTTGTCCTCCCCTTATTATCTCGTATACACTTTAGTCCAAACTAACGCCCGTTAGTCAAAACATAACGAAACATGACGAAATGGTGGATTTCTACTCTAAAACCAAAGGCGAGACTTAGAGTGGTATAACTCTGCCACGATAGGTTCAAAATGGGGTGTCTACACCTACATATGAGGTTCTCAAGCTTGTCAAGGATGATACAACAAAGGCTAGAGATGAGGCGTTGTTCGACCTCAGGGTTGCCAGGGAGGAGCTGAATATGTCGAGGGAAGAGACCACTGTTGCCAATCTGGAGAAAGAGAAGATGAAGACTGAGCTGGAGACGATCACCAAAATGTTCCACGATCGCAACGATCTTCTGATCAAAATGGGTGACGACCACAGGGAAGCTCGAATAAAGTGGGAAGAAGAGTCCCAGGCCAGGGTGAAGGCCGATGTGGAGGCTGCAGGTAGGGCGGCGGTGGAAGCTTATAAAGACAGTGATGAGTGCTTCAATGTCATACAGATTCGAGCTCAATCATTTTATGATGTGGGGCGACGTCATATGGACCGCCGAATTATTGTAGATCCCTCCATCGACCTCTCACTGGAACAGTTGGCCAAATGGACCTCGGAGGACCAATATGACATGCTGGCCTGCAGCGGTCATCCCCTGCTACCTTATAATGATAATGATCTGGCTGCTATTGCCCAAGAAGATGAGGAGGTTGGAGCTGAGCTTTGGGTCGTACCTCCTGTTGAGCAGGTGAACTTTAATACCATACTCCAGGATCTCAAGGAGGCTGACGAGATGGAGGATGTCGAGGATATGGAGGTCACCTAGGACCATCTATTTGATAAGGTCGACCAACAAGAGAGGCACCCACTGTAAGTGCTCCAATTTGAGTTGGTAGTTTTTTCGTTAGAAAGTTAACGAAAGTTTTAACATTTCTAACATTTCTAACAATCCCTAACCTTCCTAACCAAGCAAGAGTAGGTTAGGGTTTGCCATTTAAAGTTAAACCAAAAAAAGAATCCAAAAAAGCAAAAGAATTAAGAAAATCCCGAAACAGCAAGTTGAAAAACAATTTCTGCTGATATTTTGAAAAATATTCTTCCTGTTCAAAGCCTGGAGCAGCATTTAATGCACCAGGCACGTTTTACAGGGACCTCCGCGCGGACATGTATGTAATTTCAGAGGGCCTATAAATTGAACCCTCCTCTCTCAGTTTACAAAACACAACTTACTCACAGCAACGAAGTTCTGGCGAAATATAGAGAGAAAACAGTGGGAATCCTTAGATTGCCACCATTTTCTCTTGAATCTTTCCCAATCAAATACCAAACACACCAAACCTTGATACTCCTCAAGCCAAACACCAAATCTTGATACTCCTCAAGTCAAATTCCAAGCCTAGGAAGATAGGGTGTCACCATTGGTAAAGCCCTCCTTCTCAAAACCCTAAAATTCTCTTTTGATCTCTTGATCATCTTGTTCTTCTTACTTTGACTTATTTTATGTCTAGTTTAACTTGAGTTTTGACCTAAGATGGTCATCTTGAAGTTCATCTTCATGAATGACCATCTCAAGTGGTCCACATTTTAGATCTTTAGTCAATTCTTTCTCCTTGGTTTCATCTTTACAAAACCCCCTTTCCCTTTGCAAAGGACATGTTTCAACCCCATAAATTCCCCAAGGATGACTTGAATATGATAACCACTTAAAAAAAGGTAGTGGTATCAAGTCTAGGGATGAAAATGGGGTGAACATAGATGCAAATTCCCCAAAAAATCACATTTTCCCTCAAGAACATCTTGCTGTCCAGTAGCATTGTTCTGAGACCTCAGTCCATTTTCCTATTTTTTGGACCCAGTAAAACTTGGAATTAGATGTTGACTACAAAACAATTTTTGTAGCAAACATCCAGAGCTTTCCAGACATATTTTTATTTTATTTTTTTAGTGAGTAAAACTCCTTTTTTCAATTTTTCTTTTAAAGGCCAGTTCATCAGCTTCTGGAAATCCAGATTTCACATCTGAGATTTCCAGAAGGTTTTGACCCATCAAATTACTTCCAAAATGGAAAGTTCCTTTGCATAAACCCTATTTAGGGTGTTTTAAGAAACTTTCATTCTCGGACTTTCCCCAGATTCTGAGGTTTTGAAGCCTTTAAGTCCATTTCAAAGTCAAGGGTCAACTGCCTTCTTTCATTCTGGCAGAATTGCTTTTCAAATCCAAAAATCTTTTGAGTGCCAAGACTCGACCCAAAAATCATACCAAAAATCTTGGGGATTGTTCAAAGTCTTATAAAGAGTTCCCTATTTTTGTTTTTCTCAGTTTCAACTCGTTTTGGTCAAAACACACACACACACACACACACAACAAATGATTTCAAATGTTTGGAAGACTCGTTTTACGAGGCGCGTCGGGTGCACACTAACGTCCTTCCCGACGCGTAACATGACCTCCGAACCTAAATCTCTGATCTCGGGCTTTTTTCAAAGTTTTGGCTCTCAAAATAAAAATGGCGTGGCGACTCCGTTTGATTTCAAAAATCGGGTACATCACAGTGGCGACTCCGCTGGGGATTGATAAGCTTTTTCTAAAAAAAAAATGATACTTGGTATATTGGTGGAAACCACTAAATTTCCCGTTATCGCCTCCTAACACGAGTCGGGGATAAATTGTGGTCTAACAATCCCACGTACCGGTATCATTATTTTCAAAAAAAAAGGGAAAAGCTTTTGAGGGTCAAGCTTCCGTCTCAACATTTGAAAATCCTTTGCTTTGTGTGTGTTGATTTTTGCACAGTTTTCGTGTTTGTTTTTGGCCGCCTCGGAAAAGTCAAAATTTTGACGGTCGGAATAATGTCCCTAACTGTCGGAATTTTTGTGCTTATGTGCTTATGTGTTCATAAAATTTTCAAAAAAAAAATTTTCAAAAAAAATTCAAAAAAATCATGCATCATGCCTTTTTAAGACACATAAAAAATTTTCTATTTTTCTCGTAAAAGAAGATAGATCGCTTGCACACTACGCGCACGTGACCTTACACCGCACACTACGTCCCTAACCCGGGAAATCCTTGTCGCGGTCCGTTTGGTCTTATTACGCCTCTCGGATGAGCACAGACTACCCAAACATCCCATGGAGCCTCGTGTCGACCATGCACTTGTCCGTGACACACTTTGTCCGAGACCCGGTTGGTTTTTAGTCTGCTGTGTCATGCCCCGTCTCGTGTATAGACCTTTCCTTTCAAGCCTTTGTCGGCATACCGACTCAATATCTTTCGGGACCCTAATCGGCCGAAGTTCCGCCGGTTTTCCGCCGCAGACTTTGACCAAGATATTGACCGGCGCCTTGACTTCGGCTCGACCGGCACAAATTATACACCGACTCCCAAAGATCGACACCGAGTCATCAAGGATTAATGAATATTCCATGCCTAATTACGGCTTAAATGACGACAAGTCAAGATCAATTGTGGACGCTTATCACCCAAATCATGCCGACTTTTCGTCGAGCCCTCGGACATGATCTTGACTTTTGACGTCGCCTTGTCCGTAATTTACATCGAATGCTCGTTAAGACTCGATTACCCGCCGACTTTTAGGATCGTTTTCTTTCGGTCGGTGGGACCCGCTTGCCCTATAGGACCCTCGCCCGGGCCGTCCACCCCGGAGGTCGAAATACTGTGTAGAATACGAGGGGCTTATAGACGTAGTGACGGGGGCCCACTGATCCAGAATCAGAGTAGTTCGCGAAAAAGAAGAGCAATCTTTTCCAACCGATTAGGTTAATAAAACATGTTTTAAGTAAACATGAACAAATAATCGCATGTTGCATGAGCCAAAAGCTCAAACACCTACCCTCCTTCCATTCCCAGACATCCGAACCCTCGTGTCTTTCCCCCGCAGCCTCCGCACAAAGGTTGGTTTCTGCACCGGTCACCGTTTAATCGGCTGGGAAGAGTCAAGCGCATCATCGGCTTCACCGTCTGTTCCGACTCCGAATTTTAGAATGTCTCGCATCAATCGGTAACGATGGGGACAACGTCACTCCGCCTCCCGGACTCCTCGGACGAACAACGGTGGAATCGGCTAGCCGAACGAGATGAGAGTGCGCCGGGAAGCACGGTTGAATGGCCTTATGGAGGCTATCAAAAGCCGTGGATTGGCCGCCGGCCTCAACCCTGATGGCACCTTCACTGTGGAAGAAGAGGAAGACCACAATCCCGCTCTTGGTCAACCCGACTACTCCAGGATGCCACCAGGCCTCCCACGATACTACCACCGAGCCCATGCTCCTCGATCCCTAGGTCGGCGGCTCCCCAGCTGAGACCACTGGATCCATGCGGCTGACGGACGAGCCGGTTCGCAATGCCTCGGTGGGGACAAAGTCGATACGGAATGCCTTCCCATGGTTGGGGATACCCAGGAATGCCACGGCAAATTGGGATCCCGCCTCGGTTTGGGACCAATCAATCCGGACTTTCGCAGCAACGGTTTGGAATGCCACCACAGTTTGGTTCGGGGCAACGATCGGGAGCCCCTCCTCGGAATGATGCTAGCTCGGTTGCTCACTCATACGGCTTCCGCAAACCCATTTCTCACTCGGGGTTCAACGGGTTACCAAGCCCCCATCTCCGTTTCATCGAATCACCGGGACCACAGTATCCTCTCGGTTATGCATCCTTGCCACAACCCGGCCATGCAATTCAACAACCGGGGACGGCGGCCCGCACTTAAGCCTACTTATGGGCCTCACTCCGAAATCCAAGCCATCCTGGCTACCTCAGAATCTGCCTCCATCTTCTCTGCCGATTGGAAGCCAACGGCAAGTCGCCGGGTTCTATCCCTTTGCCCAAGCTCCTACCTACACTCCCTAGGGTAATTTGGGCCAGGACGGGTTTTCACCTATGCCGGAGTATGGTATTCCTTCCACCAATGCACCACCAACAGCCTAGTCCTCTTCCTGGCTCAAATATCGGCTCGGGAATTCCCGCTCCACCTTTGGATCCCCAATTGGCTTGGTTTATGGAGCAACACAAGGAAATGAAAGCACAGATTGCTGAATTGACCGCCAAAAGAACATTGCTCTTCGGCCTACAGAGATCGACTCGATTGTCCCCCTGCCTCACAAGTTTGTGATGCCCACTCTGGAATTGTTTGACGGGAGTGCATGCCCTAAAACTCACTTGGACACCTATACTTTGGCAATGAAGGCTAAGGGATGCACAAACCGGCGGTTGGCCGATTACTTTAGTCTCTCTTTGAAGTCGGGGGCTTTGAAATGGTTTTTCCGATTGCGGCTGAAGCTAAGGCTACTTGGGAACAAATTACCAGTACTTTCACGAGATAAGTATAAAGCCAACTTGGAGTGGGAGACAAACAGAGTTGACACTGCAAACAACGATGCGGCGCCCTAATGAGAATATTGGGGATTTCTATAAGAGATGGAACTTAAAGCTCGGTGAAATGGCCATTCCTCCCTCGACGAGGAGCGGTTAGACATCTTTCGGTCATGCTTGAAGCGCATTTGAGAGCTTCCCTCGGCCACTTCCCCTACGCCGACTTGCGTGCAATGGTTAATTCCGGGGCTAAGTTTGAAAAGGCTTACAATCAGCGGCCACTAGCTGCACACTGCCTACGGATATCGGGCTCCTCCCTCCGAAACTACTCTCACTTTCGCTAAAGGCAAAGAGGCGATCGGCTACGCGGGACGGGGGCGTAACAATGCCACTTCCTTTGTTCCCAAGAAGCACGATGCATCCAGATCCCGGCTCCAAGACTTGAGAAACTTTGGGATGCCTTTGAGTGATATCTTCGGAGGTTTGGTGAGAGAAGGTTTGCTCCAGGCCTTTGGAAAATTATCGGCCTAGAAACCCCAACGCTCCTTTGGATACCTCCAAACATTGTGCCTTTCATCGTACCATGGGCACTGACGGATGATTGCGTCCCCCTGAAAAGGCCATCCGAGGGTTGATTGAGCAAGGGAGGTTAGAGATGCACTGAAGGACCTAATACTATCAATAACCCGCTCCCAAACAACATGAGTGTCAACATGATCGAGTTTGGTGGTTCAAGCCTTGTGGGCACAATGGAGTTTGACTCGTCCCTTTGCAAGGTCAATGAACCGGTCATCGCAGGCAATGAAGATGGTTGGATTGAGCAAAAAGTTGCCAAGGAAATCCTGATGGAAAGGTCTGCAATAGCTCCCGTCTCCGGCGTCGAAGAATAGATGCATGGTTCAACGGCCTAAGAGCGGCTAGGCGGGGGCTACCTATCTTTAAAATAGTCTTTTGAGTCAACCTTCGTAGGTTCTAGTACTTTTCTTTCACCTAAGTCCTTCCTGGACATTTGTCGTTGTAGTCCATTTTGGACATAGTGGTTAAGTGTCTAATTTTTAATATAAGTCTTTTTTCTTTTCTTGCTAGACTCGAGACATCACTTGCGCACCCACGTTACACTTAATTGAAATGGTTTTATCCAAAATGATCACTTGTCTTTGCTCAACCACTAATTCTTCGAAAATGATTAATATTTAACTAATCGGAGTGAGAAAATCAATTGATATCCTTCCCAAATTGGGGCTTACCAACTCCCCATCTTGCATCTCATATGCTCACATCCCTTTCATCATCATCATCTCGTTGCTCGATGAATTTGCATGGATCTTTTCTCATATAAAGCTTAAGCAAGCAATGAAGACTTAATCTCGTTTAGGTCATCCGGTAGGGATTGCGGTTGAAGCCTTTCACCCATACCAAAGCCATTATCTCACCCTTACTAAACACTACCCTCTCATTTCAAGATCAGGCGTGTTTTGAAACCCGATTTAGCCATCATTTTTGCTCCATGCGAGAGAAAGTCCAAGCGAGCCGAGAAGTTAGCTTCGAGAATCGGCGATGCGCAAATTATCTCAAGCCATGAAGGAAGGACAAAGATAATCCTCAACTCCTCGGGAAGCTTTCCAAGTCAAAACAAAAAAACAAAAAAACAAAAAAAAAAACAAAAAAAAAAAACAAAAAAAAAACAAAAAAACAAAAAAACAAAAAAGAAAAAAAAAAAGAAGGATTTTAAAATCCTCACAATCTCGGATATAATTCCAAGCTCCTCGGGAAGCCTTCCAAAAAAAAAAAAAAGAAGAAAGAACTCAAAAGTCCCCGACATCTCAAGAAGCTCTCGATGATCAAAAGGAGCCTGAATTCTCGCAAGATCGCAAAAAGTTGTCGAGTAGCTCGGACTTCCTCTTATCATTACCTTAAACCAATCCCGAGCCATCCTCTCAATTTTAGAGGATACTCCCATCACCATTACCTTTGCCCTTGGCCAAGTCAAAATCGACCTCTCATTCTTGGAGGCAATCAATCTTCCTCGCCATAGATTTCCCAAACACATCCCCGCGAGCCAACCTCTCATCTTTAGAAGTTCGGTCGGTAAAAGGCCTAGCCAGGCCTCTCATCTCGAGGTCATAATCTCCCAAATCACCCGATGGCCGTCGCGAAGCTTGGGAAACCCAACTACGGTCCCTACCGGATAGCGGTTTCATTCTAATATCCTCGATGTCGAGGGATCAAATTAATGCTTCATTGCTTGCTTAAATTGGAATCTAATCCATTTTGGTTCAAAATTACCAATCAAAGATTGTGCAAATTCAACCCTTCCCTTCATGTGAGCATATTTCATTTCTCCTCACAAACACTTGCCGTGGATGTCCCATGGGGCCGCATCCGTGTCTTTCATGGACACTCTAAGGGGATATGTTATTCAATCCTCCAAATCCTCAAAATCCCCAAAGGTCCTCGGACCCTCGAATTTCAACATTCATTCTCTTTTCATTCGGGATAGGCCCGAACTACGGCGACTGAGCTCTTCATAATGGAGGGAACGTAGGCAACCAGAAATGGTCCGGTCGAAATCACAAACAAATCTCAAAAAAAAAAAGAAAAAAAATCCGGTCTCGTCGGGGATCGTCCACATACACTTTCCGAGCTTGATCCTCGATATCGGTTGGTTTTTCTCCTTGTGATTAATCAAAATATTTGTTCATATCAGATTTAGGAGTTGAATAACCCGAACATTAACAAAGGGTTTTAAGCGGCCTTGTGATCATCATGAATAAGACAATTTTCAAGTGTCTCGGCTGAGTCTTCTCTCTCTACATCATAGGAAAATAGAGGCCAAACAACTTTGTCTTTTACGCCGGCGGGGGCTCCCATACACTTTTCCACACCTTGTAACGCTTATACTCTCTCGAAAAGAGTCAAACCTAAAGCGAGTGTGTATACACAAAATCGGGATTCATTCCCACTTTTCGAAAAGATGTGCCTGCACGTAAACATTCTGAGTCTTGTCCGTTGTTTGGTTGACTAAGATCTGAAAAAGATGGGTGCCTCCTTGGTCACATGATGACTCTGTACGCAATAGGTGCTCTTGTGTTTCTTCACGGCGGGGCTTGCTAAGCGGTCCTCCCGGGTTCTCCTGTATCGGCTCTTTAAGATGGGACTTCTATAGTCATCCTTGGGTCCCACATTGCGTTCTTCACTCTGAGATAGATTCGCCAAGTCACTTCTTCAAAATCCGGACTTTGCCTACTCAGGGATCCGAAGGGCTTTGTCAAGACGGTCTTTTGGACCCGAATTTTATCAAGAAAGAATTTCGGCTTCGAACTTGGTACACGGCGGCCTCCCGTAGCATCGGAATTCAAGATCGGGGGTTTCTCCGGCATTAGCAATTCCATCAAATCATTCTCACAGGATAAGGTTTCGGCCGAGGTCACGACTCATCCAAATGAAAGAAGCTTCACTCGTATCAACGTTGGCCCTAAAGTCTGTCAAAGACGCCTTCAAATGACCAAGAATGAGAGGGAAAGTTTCAATCGAAGACCCAGGATCCGAATCGATCTCATCAAGATTGAGGTCCATGTGATATTGCCGACAAAACCTCACCAACAACCGCTGTTTAAATCGCGATCGAGGGTTCTCATCCCCCAGCTTGATCAAAATCTGCTCCAAACAGTCTCCGTACCCATGCATCCCCACTAAAAATCTCCCGAGGGCTCGTAGTAGCATGCACAAAACTTGAGTCGATAGGAATAATCCTA
The DNA here is from genome assembly GCA_022495995.1 of Adenophora triphylla var. japonica. Taxonomy (NCBI): domain Eukaryota; kingdom Viridiplantae; phylum Streptophyta; class Magnoliopsida; order Asterales; family Campanulaceae; genus Adenophora; species Adenophora triphylla. The sequence continues at coordinate 40,863 of JAFEMH010005678.1, forward strand.
AATGCATCGAAGATCATAAATCATAATTTTCCTGCCAAGCTTAGGCTAAGCTGCATCTTCGAAAGCAAGTAAATGCATCATCCCATAATCATTTTTGGTTCCATGCATGCATCGTCATCATGAATGCCATATATGCATCTTCCTCTTCACTAACGAATGCAGGAATTCAAACGTGAAATCAAATCCCCCTTTTTTTTTTCGGCAGGATGATCTTCACAAAGACGACCTCCAATGAATGAAGACGCCCTCCAACATCTACGGTTTGGCAAAGAGAAGCTCAGGCGTGCAACTTGCTAAAGAACTGACCTCCAATGTCCTGAAATGGATGAAAAACGGCCCAAATGAAGACCACCTCCGGTGTCTACAATTCGGTCGAGAGACGCGAGTTCTCGAATACAAATCGATCGGGACGCCAAGTTCTCAAAATGCAAATCGGTCGGGGACGCCAAGTTCTCAAATGCAAATCAAATGCCGGTTGGTCGAGACGCCAAGTTCTCAAATACAATTTGGTCAGAGACGCCAAGTTCTCAAATACAGTTCGGTCAGGGACGCCGAGTTCTCAAATGCAAATCAAATGCGCCGGTCGGTCGAGACGCCAAGTTCTCACATACAAATCGGTCGAGAGACGCCAAGTTCTCCAATACAAATCGGTCGGGGACGCCAAGTTCTCAAATACAAATTCGTAGACGCCAAGTTCTCCAAGGCAAGAAGGTCGAGACGCCAAGCTCTCCAATACAATGCGGTCGGGAGACACCAAGTTCTCAAAAGCAAGAAGTCCCAATGTGAATACAAGCTCAACCACCTCTACAAGGTTGGCGATCAAAGCGAGATGCGGACTCAACCAAACTCCTCCTTCAGGGTCAAAATGCTTCCAAAGACTGAGCAAATCGTCGGCGAAACCGTCCCACGAACGACTGACTTAACAACTCTTCATCAACATCAGCCGTAGCCTCGGTCCTTCCTGACTACAGTAAGCACAGCACGGGTATGAAAGCATATCTTAGTCAACTACTTTTCTAAAAGAACATTATCATCGAGATCATAGGGTGACTTCCCAAAATAGTCAAACCGTAGGGCGACTTCCAAAAATAGTCAAACCATGGGCGACTTCCAAAATAGTCAAAGATCGGGCGACTTCCCCAAAAATAGTCAAATCATAGGATGACTTCCCAAAAATAGTCGATCATAGATGGCGACTTCCCAAAAATAGTCAAATCATAGGGCGACTTCCCAAAAATAGTCGAATCATAGGGCGACTTCCCAAAAATAGTCGGATCGTAGGGCGACTTCCCAAAAATAGTCAAACCATAGGGCGGCTTCCCAAAAATAGTCAAACCCGGGCGACTTCCCAAAAATAGTCAAACCACAGGCGACTTCCCAAAATAGTCGAGATCATAGGGCGACTTCCCCCAAAATAGTCAAATCATAGGGTGACTTCCCAAAAATAGTCAAATCATGGGCGACTTCCCAAAAATAGTCGGATCATGGGTGACTTCCCCAAAACAGTCAAACCATAGGGCGACTTCCCAAAAATAGTCAGATCATAGGGCGACTTCCCAAAAATAGTCAGATCATAGGGTGACTTCCCAAAAATAGTCAAACCATAGGGCGACTTCCCAAAAATAGTCAGATCATAGGGTGACTTCCCAAAAACAGTCAAACCATAGGGCGACTTCCCAAAAATAGTCAAACCATAGGGCGACTTCCCAAAAACAGTCAAACCATAGGGCGACTTCCCAAAAATAGTCAGATCATAGGGTGACTTCCCAAAAATAGTCAAACCATAGGGCGACTTCCCAAAAATAGTCAGATCATAGGGCGACTTCCCAAAAATAGTCAGATCATAGGGTGACTTCCCAAAAATAGTCAAACCATAGAGGCGACTTCCCAAAAATAGTCGATCATAGGGTGACTTCCCAAAAATAGTCAAACCATAGGGCGACTTCCCCAAAACATAGTCGATCAAACCATAGGGCGACTTCCCCAAAAATCAAACCACCGACTGAGGCGACTTCCCAAAATAGTCAGATCATAGGGTGACTTCCCAAAAATAGTCAAACCATAGGGCGACTTCCCAAAAATAGTCAGATCATCGGGTGACCCCCAGATACAGTCAATCCTTGGTCCATCCACTTGACCGACATTGATCACCTTTCTTCCCGATGGTTCTCGTAAGCCCGAGTCTTCCCCAGCAAGAACACCTTCAAATAGCCTCCATCAGGTACCGAACCTCAACTTAGGTTCATACTCCTGAACTAAGTTCCCATTTAGGTTCATACTCCTGAACCAAATCCCGACTTAGGATCATACTCCTGAACTAAGTCTCCATTTAGGTTCATACTCCTGAACAAGACCTCAACTTAGGTTCATACTCCTGAACTAAGTTCCCATTTAGGTTCATACTCCTGAACCAAATCTCAACTTAGGTTCATACTCCTGAACTAAGTCTCCATTTAGGTTCATACTCCTGAACCGAACCTCAACTTAGGTTCATACTCCTGAACTAAGTTCCCATTTAGGTTCATACTCCTGAACCGAACCTCAACTTAGGTTCATACTCCTGAACTAAGTTCCCATTTAGGTTCATACCCTCTCAAAAGAAATTCCCGGCAGTTAAACGTAAGACCGAGTGCCCCGAGAAAGATAACGAGATCCCGTATCTTTCATCAAAATTATCCCCGGCAGTCAAACGTAAGACCGAGTGCCCCGAGAAAGATAACGGATCCCGTATCTTTCATCAAAATCATTCACGGCAAAGAAACGTAAGACCGATTTCCCGACGAATACATCTTGCTTTTCCCAGCAAGGCTAACGAAATCCCCAGCAAAGCTAAAAGCCAACGAAATCTCGAGTAGATTTCGAACTACGGCCGGCTTGATTCCCACTCGGGATACGTAGGTAGCCTATCATTAGGTCCAGCCACTCGACCAAAATGGTCATCCTTTCCTTCGGCAGCATACGTAAGACCGATCCTTTCAAGCAAAGTCCACCAGAGGACCATCTATCCCCACCATCAAGGTTCGAGGCACCTAAAACGCCATCTCTAAGGTTCGAGGCACCTAAAACGCCATCTTCAAGGTTCGAGGCACCTAAAACGCCATCATCTTCAAGGTCCGAGGCGCCTAAAACGCCATCATCTCCAGGTTGATACCTTAAAAACAATCATTCACAGGGTCAAAGACCCGAACTACGACCGGCTTGATTCCCATTCGGGATACGTAGGTAGCCTATTGAATAGGTTCAGCCACTCGATCACTTGATCATCCTATCAAATATGGAGCCTTACTCTTATCGACGACCCCGCTTCCTTCGAAAACACCGTCGCCGAGGGGCTACTGTAAGTGCTCCAATTTGAGTTGGTAGTTTTTTCGTTAGAAAGTTAACGAAAGTTTTAACATTTCTAACATTTCTAACAATCCCTAACCTTCCTAACCAAGCAAGAGTAGGTTAGGGTTTGCCATTTAAAGTTAAACCAAAAAAAGAATCCAAAAAAGCAAAATAATTAAGAAAATCCCGAAACAGCAAGTTGAAAAACAATTTCTGCTGATATTTTGAAAAATATTCTTCCTGTTCAAAGCCTGGAGCAGCATTTAATGCACCAGGCACGTTTTACAGGGACCTCCGCGCGGACATGTATGTAATTTCAGAGGGCCTATAAATTGAACCCTCCTCTCTCAGTTTACAAAACACAACTTACTCACAAAGAACGAAGTTACGGCGAAATATAGAGAGAAAACGTGGGAATCCTTAGATTGCCACCATTTTCTCTTGAATCTTTCCCAATCAAATACCAAACACACCAAACCTTGATACTCCTCAAGCCAAACACCAAATCTTGATACTCCTCAAGTCAAATTCCAAGCCTAGGAAGATAGGGTGTCACCATTGGTAAAGCCCTCCTTCTCAAAACCCTAAAATTCTCTTTTGATCTCTTGATCATCTTGTTCTTCTTACTTTGACTTATTTTATGTCTAGTTTAACTTGAGTTTTGACCTAAGATGGTCATCTTGAAGTTCATCTTCATGAATGACCATCTCAAGTGGTCCACATTTTAGATCTTTAGTCAATTCTTTCTCCTTGGTTTCATCTTTACAAAACCCCCTTTCCCTTTGCAAAGGACATGTTTCAACCCCATAAATTCCCCAAGGATGACTTGAATATGATAACCACTTAAAAAAAGGTAGTGGTATCAAGTCTAGGGATGAAAATGGGGTGAACATAGATGCAAATTCCCCAAAAAATCACATTTTCCCTCAAGAACATCTTGCTGTCCAGTAGCATTGTTCTGAGACCTCAGTCCATTTTCCTATTTTTTGGACCCAGTAAAACTTGGAATTAGATGTTGACTACAAAACACTTTTTGTATCCAACATACAGAGCTTTCTAGACATATTTTTATTTTATTTTTTGAGTGAGTAAAACTCCTTTTTTCAATTTTTCTTTTAGAGGCCAGTTCATCAGCTTCTGGAAATCCAGATTTCATATCTGAGATTTCCAGAAGGTTTTGACCCCTCAAATTACTTCCAAAATGGAAAGTTCCTTTGCAGAAACCCTATTTAGGGTGTTTTAAGAAACTTTCATTCTCGGACTTTCCCCAGATTCTGAGGTTTTGAAGCCTTTAAGTCCATTTCAAAGTCAAGGGTCAACTGCCTTCTTTCATTCTGGCAGAATTGCTTTTCAAATCCAAAAATCTTTTGAGTGCCAAGACTCGACCCAAAAATCATACCAAAAATATTGGGGATTGTTCAAAGTCTTATAAAGAGTTCCCTATTTTTGTTTTTCTCAGTTTCAACTCGTTTTGGTCAAAACACACACACACACCCACACAACAACAAATGATTTCAAATGTTTGGAAGACTCGTTTTACGAGGCGCGTCGGGTGCACACTAACGTCCTTCCCGACGCGTAACATGACCTCCGAACCTAAATCTCTGATCTCGGGCTTTTTTCAAAGTTTTGGCTCTCAAAATAAAAATGGCGTGGCGACTCCGTTTGATTTCAAAAATCGGGTACATCACACCCACCTGAACAAGAGCAGCAATAGCAGGACCCAGCCATTGATGATCAATGAATGTAATGAAATACTGAAATCCTCTCCTAGCAATGCTACTTAATGGTCCACATACATCTGTATGTACAAGGGTCAATAAGTCACTAGTCATTTCACTACTCTTAGTGAAGTATGGTTTGATCATTTTACCCAATAAACAAGATTCGCATACCTCATATGATTCATAATCATGTGAGTCTAAAAGTCCATCTTTATGGAGTTTAGATATATGTTTCTCATTTATATGACCAAGCCGGCAATGCCACATGTATGTGTTGTTCACATCATTCGGTTTAGATTTCTTATTTACATTATAGATATCTTCAACATCATTTTGTTTCTCATTATCAAGGTTATACAATAAACCATATCATTTAAATAAATAGAAAACTTCTTATTCTCAATAAGAAAACTATATCCTTCATTATCCAAACAAGAAACTGAAATAATATTCCTACTCAAATCCGGAACGTAATAACAATTGTTCAAAACAAGTACTAGTCCACTAGGTAAAGTAACTTCATAAGTTCCTACGGCTAATGCAGCAACTCTTGATCCATTCCCCACACGTAGGTCCACTTCACCTTCTTTGAGTTGCTTTCTATTTTTTAGTCCCTGCACATTTATACAAATGTGAGATCCACATCCGGTATCCAATACCCATGAACTAGAAGTAGAAAGGAAAATATCTATCATATAGATATCTAAAGTAGCAGCAATCGTATTTCCCTTCTTCGCTTTTAGGCCTTCCTGATAAGCCTTGCAATTTCGCCTCCAATGACCAACCTCTTGGCAATGGTAGCAAATTGCATCCTTTTGAGACATTTTGGGTTTAGCCTCTTCGGCATTGGAAACTTTTGCCTTAGGTTTAGCAACCTTTGCTTTACTTACATTGCCTTCCTTTTTTGAACCCCTTTCCTTTGTTAACCATTAACACATTTGTAGTACTAGGCTTCTTGATATATTTCTCTGCAGTCTTAAGCATCGCATGCAATTCTGACAGATTCTTTTCCATTCCACTCATGTTACAGTTCATAATGAAATGACCATAACTTTCGGGCAATGAATTCAATATCGTATCCGTTGTGAATTCCAAACTCATAGGATACTCAAGCCTTTCAAGGTGCTTAATATATCCTTTCATCTTAAGGACATGAGGACCTACCGACTGCCCCTCTTGCATCTTGTATGCATTAAGAGCCTTCACCGCATCATACCTCTCTTGCCTAGCTTGCACTTGGAACATTTCCTTTAAGCGTTGTGTGCTAGGTCAAAAGCAGCTTCCATGTGTTCAAGGTCCTTCTAAAGAGCCTTACACATGTGGAAAGCATAAGGCAAGCAACATCATTAGAATCATCAACATGCTTCTTATATTACTCCTTATCTGCCCTTACAGCATTGGCAGCGGGTTCTGCAGGAACGAGTTCGTCAAGAACGTGCAATTTCTTTTCTTGCCTAAGAACATTTCTTAAGCTTCTGATCCAATCAGAATAGTTTGTACCGTTCTCTTCGAGCTTGTCCTTCTCAAGGAGAGATCACAGCGACAAGGGTTGATTATTTTTTGATGCCATTTCTACAATAAGATATGCAAACAATATGAGCACATATAAGTATCAATTCATTTACCATCTAAGAGACAAATAATTTATTTCATAAATACTCCCACTAAATTATACACCTTCAAATACAAGCATGTATCATATAATTATAATGTGCTAAGATCCATATTTCACTTAATTTTGGTTTAACTGGGTCAATGCCCAAAATCAAGTTATTTAGGTAGATAACATTTATCAATCATATCATATATAACTCTTAGATATTTTATGAGATTCTAGACATCTTATGTCAACACATGTTTTAATCTCATCTATGTCTTGGGTCAAAACTCTTTTGAAAGCACCAATTAAGTTTAACCATTTTCAAACGTTTGAGACACATAAAATGATGCACCTAACTGAGTCAAACTACATCAATCGTTATCTCATCTTGATCCATGTTAAGATATAATGATGCACCCAACTGAGTCAAAACTACATCAAAATACCTGAATATTTCACTAGTGTTCTAATCAAGGGGTGACATAAAACTTAAACAATTAAGAAGGTTTTTTCATATAGCAACAAACATCGCATGGTTATATATGAAACTTATGTGTACATAATCATGAACATGGGATTTCACATAATATCCTACTTTAGGATCATTCAAATAATCATGTAATAAATAACAATTATCAACTACATAATTATTCAATTCTCAAAATTTAAGGATTCAAATAATCATGTTAATCAAATTAAATATGAACATTAAATCCTAAACAAACGATTTGCTTCAATTTGAGAATTTACTAATCTAATTAATCAAATTAAAGAGATCAATAACCCATGTAGAAGATTAATTACATTAATCAACTATTAATCATAATCATGTTGTATCACATATAATTGTTTCACAAAACAATACACATAAAATTATCAATCTATATCATCTAGCATGTTAAAGCATATAGTCCAATTATATCTAGCATACCAATTTAACCTAATCATGATTAAATGTGGCTCTGATACCACTGTTGTTGGGTTTTGGGGTAACATGCGCAGTGGAAGATTTAGCATAATCCCCAAAACCCTAGCCATGAATCCGTCTAATATGAATAGATTAGAATTATGAATATAAATTTACTAATCTTTCTTGCGCTTTTGTCTTTCGTACACGTATTCGTAATTCAGTTTGAATCGTAGATGAAACTTTAATCTTCTCCTTGTTCTTCCTTGTGATGAATCAACAACGGTAGGTCTTTAAGCTTTAGGTGATAAAGCAATCACCCTCAATTGGTAATCCACACGCGAACGAACCAAGATCAATATCTTGTTGGATTGCTAGATGATCCTCTATTGTTGAAACTATTTTCAACAATCTATGGCTGATATGGAATGGCGTTTTGATCTTAGATTCGTAATCAAAATCAAGGAATTAGTGTTTCATAAACCCTAATTTTTATGTGCCTTGGCTGAAGAAAAAGGTGGCTATTTATACTTTATAAATATCCCTAACTGTTAGGGAGAAAAGCCTTAATTCAAGCCAAAAACGGAGCAGGACAGGGGTTGGGCGCGATCGCCCCCTCCAGGAGGAGCGATCGCCCCTTTTGTCCAGAGAAAGGGCGCGATCGCCCCCTCCTTAGACGCGCGATCGCCCCTTGCCCTTTTTCATATTTGAGCCATTTTTAATGCGTTCTTTGTGTGTGACCCTATAGAAATTATATTTTATGTTGATAGTGAGTCGAAACATCGATCCTCACAAGACATAAGTGGTCTCTAGCAAGCCATTATGTCCACCCAATTAAATATAACATCAAAGATTAATTCCTTGATAGATCATTGTCACAATCCCTTTGTCTCACGATGTCATATTGAACATAAGTCATGGTCCACGTCAACTTATATTGTTCAATGCTTTCTCGATTCCGAATATGTTGATAATCCAAGTGAATTTGATCTCTATCAAATCTTTTGAGTATGGCCATACGTTTCATCAACACTATTCATCGAGGGGCCCAAGCAAACATCTCTCTTAACGGGGGACAAATCCCATCTTGACTTATCATTCTTCCCTACAAGAATCCGGTCATGCCAACATAGCCCTTATTGCTATCCTATTAAAGATAGTGTTAGACTACATCAAACATAACGTTCATCATGTGGAGACAATGATAATCTCAGGTACTAAGGATTCTAATGACACGACCATCATGAGATTTAATTATGACATATATGACCATAGACCATGACATAAATCTCATAGGTAGGACTGTCCAGTACCTTGTTCTCTAACAAGTACCCATAAGTGTAATGTGCATCCCCATGCATATAATCATTTCTATGATTATCCATTACCAACTTATACTAGTTTATTCACAATAACTAAGGACACAGATTATTATAATAATCTTGTAAAACATATAATAATCAAAATAAATATTCTCTATTATAAATGGTAAAGACGATTACATAGCTGTATCAATTATAAGTCAAAATAGTTATAAGCCTAGGACATAACTAGGGGTGTAAATGGTTCGGTTTAGCTCGGTTTGGACAAATTTAGGAGCCAAACCGCTAGTATCGGTTTGGAAAAATTCCAAACCGAGCTGAGCTAAAAAAAAAATCGAACCGAGCTGAGCTAAATCGGTTTAGCTCGGTTTAGCTCGGTTTGAACCGCGGTTTGAATCAACCAAACAAATTTACAACAAAAAAAGAATATGTGCCACAAAAAATTAAAGACGAAAATTAGGATCAAAAAATCAAAACTAGCAAAGTACTGATCAGACCGCTTAAAGAAGTTGGCCTTATGCAGGCTTACTTGGGCTAAGCTTTGAAAAATGTAAGCTTTGGTAATCTTTTCAAGTTTTAATAAATGAAATTATTTGATAGTGTCAGAGTAGATTAAGGAGCAGTTTTTGCACTTAGCTTTGGGACGATATGTACATCATAGACCGCTTATTGCACCTGTTAGGAAGTTTGAATCTATTAAAGACGAAAATTAGGATAAAAAAAAATAAGAACAAAAAATCTGGGTAGGTTTATGCCTCCATTAGGAGTATGTGCCACAAAAGACTGCTTGGTAATGATCTAAACTAGCAAAGTACCGAAGAAAACACATAAACCACTAAATGTAAGTTTCGGGTAAAGATACAATTTTAGCACAAAAAAGGGTAGTATCGTCTAAGTTAGGTGTATACAACATACCTCTACTTTTGTTCTCGACGGTGAGAAGGCGGCGACGGTGAGTGAGGGGGCGACGGTGAGATCTACTTTAGAGAGAGAAGGGGAAGAGAGAGAAGGCGACGGTGAGCGGCGGCGACGGTGAGAGGCGACGACGGTGAGTGAGGCGGCGATGGTGAGATCTACTTTAGAGAGAGAAGGGGAAGAGAGAGAAGGAAAAGAGATATAATGAAAGTTCTCCAAGAGGCAGAGGTAATGTATTAAAGATTTTAGGGATTTGAAATAAATTAAAGGTAGGGATTAATTTGATTTGGAATGAATGGCTAGGATTATGGTTTATGGTGGTTTGGTTTGACTTCATAGCTCGGTTTCGTAGGTCGGTCTCGTAGCTCGGTCTCGTAGCTCGATTTCGTAGCTCGGTTTCGTAGCTCGGTCTCGTAGCTCGGTTTGAAAGTTAAACGGTTTAGCTCGGCTCGGTTCGGCTCGGCTCGGCACCCTCAAACCGCAAGCTAAACCGAACCGCTCGGTTTGGAATTTTTTCAAACTGAGCTAAACCACTCAAATAAAAAAACCGAGCTAAACCCCACGGTTTAGCTCGGCTCGGTCTCAAACCGCGGTTTGAGCTAAACCGCTTACAACCCCTAGACATAACACCAACAAATATCATGAAGCATTTTCTACTTGTCAAGAAGAAAAGACTGGTCCAATCAGGTAAGGAGGATGACACTGGCAGATCTCATTTATCACCGAAGTCATCTTTACGCCCCCTATGCACTGTATTGTACTTGTACCCTAAGAGAATCATACTTCGGAGATGGTTCGAATCGATCCAGCGATTCAACTTGATAAACTACACAGCACATGAAAGCTATCCAAAAAACCTCAACGGGAAGAGATTTGTCTCATCTGAACCGTTCACAGAGAAGCTAAGGAGTTTCATTTTTGATACTTTCCGGACCAGATCTTTGAACCGAAATCAAGTGAGTCTAAACATAAGTGAATATCTTACTTACAACATTAACACAGATTGCTTGATGGCCTACACAGCCAGAATTACACCGCAACACTAAAGGGCCTATTCTTTTGGGTAGCTAAGGATTAGTTGGAAGATGAGAATTAGTTGGTTTTTCTGAAGATATTATCTGTTCACCTATGTTATAGGGTTGGTTATTGTTTCCCTTTGATTTTGTACACAAGCAAGTTTGCATGAATTTAGTAAGACATTCCTTCAAGTCATTCCTTTTTGTGTTTAGTATCTTTGGTTTCAACATTTGGTATCAGAGCTCAAATGGGGATTAATGTGTATATGTGAAGGTGTTCGTGTTTACGGAGATTTCTTCGCATTGTACAAACTAATCAGCATAAAGTACAGTTATGATACATGTATACACCGTTGATGATTGCAAAAAGCACTTATCGAAGCCGCCATTGCCGTTTCTCTCAATCTACTTTTGCCGCGTAAATGCGACTGTTTTCTCTCTCTCTCTCTCTCTCTCTCTCTCTCTCTCTGTGTGTGTGTGACTCTCTAGAAGAAATGAGAGTCAAATAAAGGCAAAGAGAAAAACTTGAAATTGTTTCATTTTAATTTGAGACTGTTGCAATGCTGGGAGACTTTCAATTAAGTTAGCAATCGCAATCTCGAGGGTAATCACAGTTCTTAAATCAAGTATTATTGCAGAACAAGGAGGAGCCTTCACCTAGAGCTGCCTTAGGTGCCAACAGATGATCCAAGAAGAACTTGTGCAATCTGATACTTGAAATCCATAAAACAAAAATGTCGCTTTTTGTGCTCGCTTTTATTCTTTGGCATGAAATGAATCCACATTGCACTCTGTTATTCACCTTGTAGACAGTAGTACAGTTGTCTGATGTTTCCTGAGATTGAAATTTTTTAAAAAGACATTAGTTCTCCATGTAACTTCTACAATCTAAAAAAAATAAAAAAATACAAGTGAATAAATTGATAATAATCATAAATTATACCAAAAATTAACAGAAGTATCTATAGTATTAGATATTGTAAATTCAATTAGCTTAACCATTATCTTGTACTCCCTCCCATCCCAAAATAAATGTCGGGTTTTTAGAAAATGAAATAGTAATGCAAATTGACATTGGTACAAATACATACATCACCATTCTTAAAATGTTTGACAAGTTATATGCAATATTTTTTAAAGTGAGTAAATAAAATCATTACAAGTAGGAAGCCTATATCTATTTGAGGGAAGATTTCAAACAATAGTTTCAAGTTATACTCCCTATGTCTCTAAATAAATGTCCAAATTCAATAAATTATTGTTCCAAAATGAATCTTTTTCATAAAAAACTTTGCCCCTAAACATTTTTTATCAAAAAAAGATCCACTATTCCTTTTAGGGAAAATGGCATATAGGTACCCTTATTTACAGAAGTTGCAGTATGGGTACCTATATTTCATTTTTGACAATTTTAGTTATATTCACACTTTGTGTCAATGTGGGTCAAAAGTGGATGGTTGTTAATGAAATTGGACAGAAGCTAACAGGATGAACAAAAACTTTACGAACTTCTTTAAAAAATTGCATTATCTATCTTTGAAATCTTATTTCATTATATATTAATCACTAGTACATGCCCGTGTCCAAGGACACGTGTTTTTTTTTTTTATATAATTAAAAAATAATAATTTAAAAAAAAATTAAGGGCAAAATGGAAAAGGGACAAATGTATGAGGGCAAAATGGGAAATTCGACACTTGGTACTGTTCTTTATACTGTAGATAGTGGAGGTGTGTTTTATACTATAGATTTTTAGAATCAAATGTCAATTGAATATAAAATAAGATGTAAGAATAATAAAATCATATATCTTCCAACCTCATAATTTTGTTTTAAAGAGCAACATCACATGTCAATCTATATTATAAATGGCAAAGGAATCTTCAACAGTACAATGAATAGTTACATCCGCCGACTTTACCATTTTGCCCTCACTATTTTATTCCTTTCCCATTTTGCCCTTAAAAAAAAATTTAAATCTATATTATAAATTGCAAAGGAATCTTCAACAGTACAATGAATAGTTACATCCGCCGACTTTACCATTTTGCCCTCACTATTTTATTCCTTTTCCATTTTGCCCTTATAAAAAAAAAATTTAAAAATTAAAAAAAAAAAAAACGTGGCCTTGGACACGGGCTTAGGCTAGTTGTTTATAAATTAGGGGGTCAAAATGTCAACTATCCTTCATCTTCAACCTCAAACAACATAAACCAAAAAACAATCAAAATCTCCACCATCCTTGACAGCCATCACCCAAATTTGTCGTCACCATCAGTCCATCATCCTCTGTAATACACCATCCAACCTTAGTCACCATTGAAGCACCACCTACATTTCGCCCTTCTGCAATTCTCGACATTAATATCAAAGGACATTGTTATTGTTGAAAGGATATGAAAATGGAAGAGGGAGGAAGAAGACAGAAAGATAATATGTTTTGTGGGTAGGATTTAGTGAGTAATTTAATTATTATTTAGAGGGTAGAAAAGTCATTTCATAAATACTTAATTTTCAAAGAAATGATGAAACATACTCAATCCCATTCCCATGGCTAGCAATACGTGTCATTTGCTATATACTCCCTCCGTTCCAGGAAATGCTTCATCCTTTTTGGCTCGGCACGCAAATTAAGAAAATAGGTGGAAAGAAAAAATATTATGAGTGTAATTTGAAAACAGTAGAGAGAATTAGTGGAGGAAATAGTAAATTTGAAAAGTGTTGTGAATGTAATAGTGAATTAGGAAAGAGAATGAGTGAAGGAAATAGTTAGTGGGTATAATAGAATATTAATAAACCTTTTCCATTTTAGGAAAGGTGAAGCTTCAAACGGGACGCCCTTTTGAATAATTGGTGAAGTTTTTCTTGGGACGAAAGGAGTATAAATAAATGAATAGACATAATTTAAATATGAAAACCGTTGGGCTTTATTTAATGTAAGGTAGTTGGGCTTTAATTTTAATGTAAGGTATTTAATGATGAAAGCTACATCATGTTGTGTTATTAATGTAAGGTATTTAATGATGAAAGAGGGGTGGGGAGTTCATTGGAGAGTGGAATGAAATAGGGACGACGAAAGAAAGGTACTTGGTTAGGTGGGGGTAGGAAGCCATTATTGTTGTTGAAAGGATAAGAAAATGGAAGAGAGAGGAAAAAAGAGGGAGGAAAAAGACATGGAGATAATTTGTTTTGTGGGTAGGATTTAGTGAGTAATTTAATTATTATCTAGAGGGTAGAAAAGTAATTTCATAAATACTTAATTATTAAAGAAGTGATGAAAATAACATTACTAAGGCCAGCTGTGATACAAGATGTCGACATACTCAATACCATTCCCATTGGTTAGCAGTCTGCTACATATAAATAACTAGTAAAAGCCCGTGTCCGAGAACACGTGATATTTTTTTAATTAAAAGTGAGGGCAAAATGGGAAAGGGACAACTTAGTGAGGGTAAAATGGGAAAAAAACTTTTGACACTATTCATACAACTATTCATCTCACTTCCCTCATTTATACTATAGATGAATAGGCATCATTTAAAAAAAGCTAGCAGTCTCTGTACATATAAATAATGAATAGGCATCATTTAAAAATAGCTAGCGGTCTGTACATACTCCCTCCGTCCCATATTATGTTACTCACTTACTGTTTCGCGCGAAAAATAAGGAATATTGTTATTAAAGTAGGAGTTGTGAGTGGGTAGGAGAGAGAAAGTGGGATAGAGAATAGTAAGTGGATAGTTGTTGTGAGTATGACAAGTGGATCTCATTAATAAAAAAGTATTAAAAAGTTTCCTTTTTAGGAAAGTGTGACTTTTAAGTGGGACGCCCTAAATAACAAAGTTGATAAGGTTTTATGGGACGGAGAGAGTATAAATAATGAATACTCCCTCCGTCCCATGAAAATATACACTTTTTTGCAAGGCACGGGAATTAAGGTAAAAGGTGAAAAAGGTGATATGTTGTGAGTGTAGATGGTTGGGTAGGAGAGAGAAAATGGAGTAAGTGGGTAATGGTTGTGAGTATAGAGAAGTGGGTCCCATTTCCATTTTAGAAAAGTGCAGATTATTGTGGGACGTCCAAAAGGAATCTTTTTGCAGATTATCGTGGGACGGAGGGAGTAGGCATCATTTAAAAAAAGCTAGCAGAGTCTGTACATATAAATAAATGAATAGGACATCATTTAAAAAATCTAGCTGTCAAAAATAAATTACTAGAGAAAGATGATAACTATTGGGTGCTATTATTTGCACTTCCAATTTTTTTTTAAAAAAAAAAGTAGGGTAAAATCCTCAATAATTTAAATGTATTATTACTTTAACTTGAAAACTGGACTGATATTTACTATTAAGCCCCTCTATTTATTACTAGGTCTTAGGCTTATTAATTGTAATACTCCCTCCGTCCCACTTCAGTGTAGACTTATTTCTTTTTTGGGACGTCCCACATTAGTGTGAACTGTCCAAAATGGCAAAGAATCTTTACTATTCCACCCACTCATTCTCTATCCTACTTTACTTTTACACTCACAACATTCTCTCTCCTAACTATTCCTCCCACTCATTCTCTCTCCTATTTAATTTTTTATACTCACAAACACCTCCTTCATCTATTTCTCTCTCCTACATTTTCTTAATTTCCGTGCCCAAAAAATAGATCCACAGTGGAGTGGGACGGAGGGAGTATTTCCTTTGTTCCATGAAATATCAATACCCCTTATTTTTTTCCTTTTTCCTTCTCAATGTTTTCTATTTTTATTACAAGATCACAAATCATAAATAGTTAATTATTTATATTTGTACTTACAATAAATATATATTTTTTTCTCATTAATTTTCAAATCGATTTAAATACTCCCTCTGATTTAAAATATCTATTGAATTTGAACTTTTTACAATTTTTTTAAGAAATACAATTATTACATCAACTTAATGATCAAATTATCAATATTATCATTATTTAATATCCGTCTCACTTACATTACTTCTCATCATAAATCAACTAATAAAGTGCAATTAAAATAATTAAGTACAAAAGGTTTAATTTTATATCTTTCTATTTTCTAGTAAAATAACCAAATCACATATGATTCATTAATTTTTCTTCATGTTTACAAACGTAAAAACCTCCAATCATATTTATATTATATTAAAATTATTTAAAGAAATAAAAAAATTGGCAACATGTTTTTCATATTTTTAATATGTTATGTTCTTTTCAACTCTATTAACTGTTGAAAAGTTTTTATTGATGCATAGTACAGTACAGCCCACGTGATGATGTTTAAAGTATGTATACATAATTACATACACCAATCACTCAATCAATACTGGCACAGATAGTACCAACCATAAATAGCTAGAAAATAGACCGTTTGAATTTGAAGATATATTTTCTCCTTTCTTTTCTCCTTTCCCACTTACTACCTTACTAAATCGAATTTTCTTCATATAATTAATATAATTAAGAACTACTTCCTCTGTTTCGCTACAAAGGTTACAGTTACTGTTTGTACGCAAATTAAGGAAAAAGTTAGTGGAGTAAATGTTGTGAGTATGAAAAGTGAGGTTGGAGAGAGAAAGTGAGATAGAAAATAGTGATTTGATTGGTATTGTGAGTATAAAAGTAAAGTAGGAGAGAGAATTAGTGGGTGGAATAGTAAAAATTCTTTGTCATTTTAGAAAGTGTGAAGTTTGTAATGGGACGCCCAATGAAGAAAGCGTACAGGTTGTAGCGGGACGGAAGAAGTATATGCAATCCACATTAAAAAAAATTATATTATATATTTATATGTATTTTATAGTTTCTTTCATATAAATGATTATTCATCTTATCATATATTCCCTCCGACCCAGCCCAATGGAGACCAAATTTTTTGGCATACAGATTAAGAAAAAGTAAGAGAGATAAAAAGTGAAAGGAAATGTTGTGAGTATGAAAAATTAAATAGGAGAGAGAATGAGTGGGATGAATAGTGATTAGATTGGTGTTGTGAGTGTAAAAGTAAAATAGGAGAGAGAATGAGTGGGAAAAATAGTAAAGATTTCCTTCCATTTTGGGCAGTCTCCATTGGGCTGAGACGGACCAAAAAGGAAATAAATCTCCATTGAGCTGGGACGGAGGGAGTAATTTATTAAAAATTAATTTGATGATAAAAAAATTAAAAATAATTAGGCCTTATAAAGAAATTAATGAATATTAATCGATGTAATCGATAAGTAAATATTTAGTACCAGATTTATTTTTTGTCTACAAGTAATGACTTTGATTTTATTTTTAAAAATAAGGGTACAAAACAAGTAAATATTTATTTAAATTTTTGTATTGATTGCATGCAAAGTGGACTCACAAACCCAAAACACACTTATCATCATCTACTTTAATAATCCTATAATATAGCTAAATGTGAAGTTACTTTTTGATTTTTTTTTTCTCAATTCACGAAAAACATTGAAAAGGTAGTGTATATAGAATTGAAGTAGTGGGAATAATAATTCCCTAACTACTGTGCCTGCCAACAAGAAGAGTGTCTAAACTAAATGAGAGATGACATTTTTTTTTCAAATTTGTTTTTACATCAATTACAACGACAATTTTCTTCGATATTTATTTAGGGACGGAGGGGATAGAAAGGATTTATGCATACTCTTCACTTGTAGAAAGACTTTTAAAAGGATATGAAAATGGAAGAGGGAGGAAGAAGACAAGGAGATTAGATAATCTGTTTTGTGGTGGGTAGGATTTAGTGAGTAATTTAATTATTATCTAGAGGGCAGAAAAGTAATTTTGTAAATATTTATTTTTAAAGAAATGATTAAAATAACATTACTAAGGTTAGCTGTGATACAAGATGTCGACATACTCAATCACATTCCCATCTAGCAGTCTATGCTACATAAAAATAAATGAATAGGACATCATTTAAAAAATCTAGCTGTCAAGAATCAATTACCGAGAAAGATGATAACTACTATGCCTGCCAACAAGAAGAGTGTCTGAACTAAATGATAGATGACATTTTTTTTTCAAATTTGTTTTTACATTAATTACAAAGACAACTTTTTTCGATATTTATTTAGGGACGGAGGGGATAGAAAGGATTTATGCATACTCTTCACTTGTAGAAAAACTTTTAAAAGGATTTTTGAAAAATAGTTTATTGGCCGGTTCACTCGTAGCTTATTTTTCTACCAATCCTAACATATCATTTGGGATAAAAATTTTGTAATTTAAGAAAGTTAACATGTCTCTAATCATTTCACTGTTATTACCAATTTAATCACCTACTCCTTTTGTCACATTTGAAATTAGGAAGACCTAAAATGAAATGTATTTTATATTTTTAATCAATGGGCCTATTTATCCTAATCACAACCATTACCCATTTACTATAATTATTTATTAAAAAAAAAAAAGTTGACATACATTACAATTTAACAATTTAATTTGTTCAGATACATCCACTAAAAATGCATTATAATTAGTTGTCCTTTAAAATATATAGATACTCTTAATGAAGATGGACCTACTATAGAGACATGATACGTCCCTTCGGGGACATTCGTAAATTTGGAACGATATAGAGAAGATTACTTTTCATTATTTTTTATAGATCTAAATACTCATTATTTTTTGGTTTAAAAAATATGATGAAATAAAATAAAATGGCTTATTAAATTGTATGCATTTTTTTGTTATAAAACATCATACAATTTCAAAGTAAATGAATAGACATAATTTAAAAATGAATCGTTGGGCTTTAATGTAAGGTATTTAATGATGAAAGCTACATCATGTTGTGTTATTCATAAGAAGATGACTTATCAACAATTGTATGGAAAACAATATACTTCTTCCGTCCCATTAATAACTTCACCTTTTGTCATTTTGAGTGGGATATAGTTAAATACAGGGAACCAAAAATACAGGAAACTATGTAAATTACCAAAATACCCATTTATATACTTAATTTTTTTTTATTTCTGTCTTTCCATTTTCCCTCGACAACAGATGACGAAGGCGCCGCGTAACAAACGAGCCCTAACCCTCGCTGGCGCCGGTTTCAGCAATTCTTCATCGTCAATGTACAATCGCTTCTGCAAAACAACAAAATTAGAGCAAATTCAATCACAAAACACAAAAATTAATTGAATCTATAAAAAAACCGACAGAACTAACGTGAGACGAGGATTTTTTCGGAAGGAAGATGGGGGAGTGAAATGGAGGAAGCCGGTGGAGCGGAGACTCATCTCGTGTGAACTCACACGAGACTCATCTCGTGTGAACTCACACGAGACACCTCTTCTTCTTCTTCCGCTCGTATATCAATAAAATTACAAAATCGCTTTCTTCCCCCAAAATTTCATTCTAGAGAGAGAGAGAGAGGGGGAGGGATCTTCTTTTCTTCTGTTTATTTTGAGTTAGCTACTTGTTAGGATGGATTGAAGGTTCAAATTTGCCGTTTGCTTGATTCTCGTGAAGGAGGTAAGTTTACTTGTTCTCCTCGATTTTGAATGCTTGACAGAATTACTGATACTTAAACTAGGTCTCTGAAAAAATCTTCGTCGTCAATTTTTTATTAATTTGGTCTGAGAACGGCGACTGGAAAGAGGGATGAGGTAGCGGTGGAGCGGCGGTCTGAGAACGGCGACTGGAAAGAGGGAGTGAGAACATCTCGTGTATACACACACGAGACGGGCAAGGGCAGGATTGGAATTTTTCGTTCCCTGTATTTTTCGTTCCCTGTATTTAGTATTTACCTTTTGGGTGTCTCATTTAAAGCTTCACCTTTCCTTTTTTGGCAAAGAATCTTTACTATTCCACCCACTCATTCTCTCTCCTATTTTACTATTACACTCACAACATTTTTCAAATTTACTATTTCCTCCACTCATTCTCTCTCCTATTTTACTATTACACTCACAACATTTTCTCCACCCTTAATTTACGTGCCAGACCAAAAAGGGTGAACTAATTACTGGGACGGAGGGAGTATATCTCAATAGCCAAAATGACGTTACCTTTTTATCAAATAATATCAAATATTTTTTAGGTGTGATACGAATTTCTTTAAACAAAGTAATTAAATATTCAATTTCTTTGAGACGGGAAAGAGAGGGTTTATCATATGTAACACAATATCCTATTTTATCAATAATATCAAACATTTTTTTAGGTGTGATACGAATTTAGAGGTTGCCAAAAAAATTCAATATACATTTAAATATTTCTTAGTAACTATATTCTTAGCATTTCAAAAAAAAATCAATATAGTACATTTAACACTAATGACATTTAAATTATTATTTTTTACTTGAAGAAAGATAGACTATATAGATAATAGTTTATTTTTCATATATTTATTTGTTATTTGATAAAAAGTTAAAAACTAAACAATAAATTGTTATTGAGACAATGAGAGAATGGGAGTAGTTAGATATCCCACAACTTTTAAAAAATCTAGCTGTCACAATCAATGAGAAAGATGATAACAATAAATGAGAGATGACCTTTTTTTTCAAATTCATTTTTTTAAAAAAAAAAATCTATATTTATTTAGTGGCTTAGGGAATATGAAGGATTTATGCATACTCTCACAAACCAAACTTTAGTAGTGGGTCTAGAAGTTATTTAATAATACTTTCTTCGTCCCCCTCAATTGATTCACTTTTTTTTGGGGACATCCCATCTCAATTGATTCATTGCTTAAATGAAAAAATTTTCATATATTTATACCCTTATCATCGTCATATATTTACAAAAAAAACATTCATTATACCCACTTTAACTTACTATTCCTCCCACTCATTCTCTTTCCTATTAAATATTTTTAACTTTTACATTCTCTCTCCTATTTTCTATCACACATTTAACTTTTACATTCTCTCTCCTCTAATTTCTACCCACTTTATTTATTTTTCTTAAAACCCGTAAAATTTATAGATGGACCATTTGAGGTGGGACGGAGGAAGTATTAATCACTCCAAATCAGTTTCAAAATCAATTGTTTCTTTCTTTGTTTTGTTTAATTATACTAGTCAGTAACCCGTAGGTACCCGACGGTGAATAATTTTTTTTTTTGATTAAGTAAATAATTATTTATGTATTTTAATTGATTTTTAAGTAACAATATAAATCGAAATTGATAATCAATGTAGCGGATATTTGGAGTATAATTAATACAGAAAAAAAATGTTGACACATGATGTAACGTGGAAAGCCCTTAACACAACTATCTCGCCGGCACAAAACCACGGGAGGTTAGGTCCCTGCCTAACCAAAAAACATTATTAAGATTTTAGTGTTACAACTTTGGAAGATGAAGAGATATGATTACAATAGCGTGAGTTTAATAGTGTGTGCCTAAGTGTCAACATAATCTCTTCCATCTCCTATATATTTAAAGAAAAACAAAATAAAAACAAAGAAAATAATAAGAAATTGCAATACTTTTGTTTAACCACAAATTGTGCGACATAAATTATCAGAGTCTGTCGAAAACTTCCTTGTAGACTACATTCAGCGTCTTGTCATATGTTTGAGCATCTGAATCACAAATAATAACTTTAAGTCCTATCTTGCTGGTTACTCTGGAAAATGCTACATAAAGTTGTCCGTGACTGAAAACAGGTTGTGAAAGATATAGTCATACATGGGTCTCTGCAATGACATGTACCAATACTTGCAGGTGTTAGGGGTTCATGAAAATATGGAAGAAATTGTGCCCTCTATGTTGCCAAGGTGGACTTTTGCAATCATTAGATAAGTTTCACCGTGGTAGGGCCTTTATTTTCATACTTATAAATATTTTTCCCCTTAACTACATTATTAAGAAGTTTGAATTGTCAACTTCTGATATAGAGGGAGTACTAAAGTTTCAACCTCAATGTCTAAATGGGATTTCTCTAATAAGTGTCTTTTTCTTTGACAGTTGATCATCAAGTGTTAAGAAGTCATTCAACTTCCTGCATTAACATCAACTACTTCATCTATATGCCCCTACAAAAGGTAATCTTTTATGTTCTTTCTCGATAATCAAGGTTATATATATGCATTTCTGCCTCTAATTGTTGCAGTTTAATTGTAGGTTGTCGTTCTACTTGTCTCCAAAAAAGAATCTCGGTTTGATGTCTTCTCTAATTGGATCCTATGTTTTTGGTGGATCTTGAAAGCATTCTTCTCATCTGCAAACAACCTTTTATTCTTCAGAGGTACTGCTTGTAATATGCTGAGTATAGCTTAGGTCATATGTGTCCATTTGGTCTTAGAGATTTATTATAAAGTACCGCTGATTAATCTCGAAATTCTTTCTCATATATTTGGTTTTATATGCTTCCTACTACAGCTCCATAGTGCTCTAAATGCAGGCACTAAAAGCATCATGAAACTTGTGTTTTAGTTTATGTTATATCTACTGGGAGTAACTGATTAATCTCTTCAACTTTTTCTCATCAGTATTCTCCCTCTATCCCGAAATAATTTTCCTACTTTTTTCGTTGTTAACGTGAAGGTACTTTGAATAATAATTTTAGGTTTAATTAATTATGATAGTGAACATTTAAAAATTGTTATTGATAGTATGTATAATTAAAAGGTGTCTCAATAACAAATTTTAAATTTTCATCAGGATAATTAAATTATCCTAAATTTATTGATAAAAGTATATTCGAGTTAACAACGAAAAAAGTGGAAAGATCATTTTGAGAGGAAGGAAGTATAACTTTGAGGAGATGCCGAGTATTCTTCTACTAAATCCGTTCTGGCTTAATATTCTAGAACTCTTCTTTGACAGGCTTTAAGCATTATTAAAGAGAGCCTTACTACTTTGGTAGATATCCTGTTTGCGATCTCAGTCAACATTGTTAGAGTGAAGTGGGCATTGCTTGAAAACAGGTAAGATTTCATTTAAGCCATTATTAAAGTCCCTTGCTAAATCTATATCGATTAATAACATCTCTACATGCTTTTGTAACAGATTGATCATTATCGTCTTGATTTCCTTCTCTTTCCTCCCTTACCATACTCTGCTAATCGAACAGAAGTTCATTTATACAAGGTTCGGTTGGATTAGATGAAGATATTTTGTTAGCTACTTTAGGAATAAATATCATGAAATTGAAGCATGTGGCACAATATTAGCCCAAGGATGCAACAGTGAGCAACAACATTAGAACTTAAGGTGTGATAATACATCCTATAAATGATGTGAAGAAAAGGGGCAAATGAAGAAATATTACTTCCTGAAGTATTAAACGATTTAATCTGCATGAAGGAAACAGAGGAAAGTGAGACTGAGGAAAAGGTCGTACAATAAGCAAAAATGAGGTGAAAATATGAACTCAGAGAATTACCTTGGATCAGTCGGCTGGAAAGAAGATAGAAGCAGAGGGCGAGGAAAAAAAAGAGGCGATGACAGAGTTACATTGGCAAAGGTAAATTAAGGAAATAAATTTCAACAGGATAATTTCGAATATTCAAATTGATTTACTTGAGTTATCAAGTCACAATTTGATAATGGTCCGTCTATTTTTTTTTAAATATTATATTCATACATTGTTTCACTGACCGGTGTTATGGATATTTAGTAGGAGATGAATATTAAAACTAATTATTTTAGAGGATTTTAGAATGTTTGTATGGAATATTATCATATAACCTGATCTTTAGTTAGAAGATAAGACTTACTGGAATGTTGATAACGTTCGCAAATTGATAATATAATTTAAATGAGTTTTAATTAATCTAGATGTCTTTAATAGTAGATGAGTAAATCAAACAACAAAAAAGAAATGTTAAAAGAATTTGTTGAAGAAATAAAGAGAAGGAAAAAAAATCTGATTTTAAAATAAGGATATTGGTATCATAAACGGGAATCGATATGTTTGTTGCAATTCACTTTAATTTTATCTTTGAACCGAAAGATTATTATTTAACTATCTCTAAAATTTATGTTAATATGCAAAGTTATTTTTTTGAAATAAAAAAAATTCACTTTTATCTTTGACACCATTTATTTTGGGATGAACCAAAATGAAACATGTGACATTTATTCTGGAACGGAGGAGTACTATTATTGATGTTTACAGCTTACACCCCCTTCCAACCCAATCCAAACCAACTCTATCCCCCGGATGAATAAGCGTGCATATGAAAACAGCTGTTGACTCCAGAAATGGTCTCTACCATAGCATGATAGCACAACCAAGTAACACAAATCAAGCCCCCAATCTGAAATCCTTAAAGTCGAAGCTAAAAGTAACCAATCTGAATGGAACAGAGAATTGATATATACTTGATAACTAATAATTTACTCACAGGTGGTGAGAGAACCAAAGAATGAGGCGTGTTCGACACTCCATATCTAGCTCAGCTACTCTATCAAAAAGAGCACGAACTGCCCCAGCGACAACTGCAGGGAAGGTCCTTGGAAGAGCCTAAAAATATATACATAGAAGTGAGAAATGGAATAATCTAAAGAGAGCTTTCAAATAAAGAAAAAGAATTCATGAAACGGCGACGGCACCAAAGAAAAGATTTTTTTTAAAAAAATCCAAAACTAACAATAGTGTAGGTCAAATAGGCATTACAATACCTTACAAAGGTCCAATATAACCAGAAATTAAGCATTGAATTTGACCCCACCATTCACAATTACTGTCTCTTCGATCATATTCAAGTGAACTCTATGTCAATAAATAAGTCAAATTTCTCACTAACCTCCGCTTTAGCCTTTCCTATCATCAAGTACAGTTGTACGAAATTAAAAATAACAATCATCAAGTACAGACCCTCAGCAGCAGCAGCAGCGGCCAAAACTCATTACAGTGACCGAAAAACACTTAAATTGAAACTTCGGTACTCCCCAACGCCTTCTCCCCTTTGAAACACCAAAACCTGGAGTTTTCATAACTGCTCACACAAACAAAATTCAATGAGGAACAGGAATGGTAAGGCGTGAGGAACTTAGACAACCATTGTTGAGAGCATCAGTATCTTAAAGAATTATAAATAAGGTATAAGTGGATGGATGGTCAAAATGTATGGTAGAAGTTCAATCATGTTGATCAATTGAGATTATATTTTCGGGACGACGGGAGTGCAATTTCTTTCCTAAAATAAAGGGGGTCAACCTTGTGAAAACTTTTATGTTTACTGGTAAAATGTAGTACTGTAATACTTAAAGTTTCAAAATATTAAAATGATAATTTGTCACAGCTATAAGGGATCAACCTACCTCCCATAGCTTGCGGTATTCGCTGTATATAGGCTAAGCACATTAAGATAAGGAAACTATGGCACCGATTTTAGAGTCCCAGATTCTTTTTCATGTTTTCAGAAGATGAATAAGGATTTCTTTTCTTTTTAAAATAAAAAGGAAAAAAAGAAAAAGAAACTAAGCTTACACTTTTATTGGTGCCTTGTCTAAATGCCTTATGTCTTTATGAAAAAAGTCTGAAGACAGCACTTAGTGGCAATGTGCTGATTGCGAGTTGTAGTTTATTCCTACAAATGGATTGAGTTACGGGGCACTCTCTTTGTTGAATAAAGGGAATAAAATTCACACTTTGAACAATATAAGATAGATCAAATCAACATAAATCCAATTGGTTATAGTCTAGTTCTCAATGTGGTTGCTAGATTGTCCCCTCCCAATACCGTTTTGTCCTCATGTTATTGGGGGAATGGTCCTCAGGTTATTGGGGGCATAAAAGTATCTCCTTTTGCCTGGATTTTTCCTCATGATCAACAAACTGAGATTCTCTGTGATGTTAGATCTAACAACTCAAGTCATAAGCTTTACGTCAAACTTCAACTAATTCAAATTTACTTATAGGATGCACTGTCATTAACTGAATTTGAGTTGATGGAGTTGTTAGATGTGAGTATGGCAGAAATAATACCAGCAGTAGCACACATAAGCGAGATTTCATGTCCACCATATCAAACTGTAAGTCTATTGCCTTTACAGTCTTATCTAACTTATTGTGGTATTCTGATTTGCTCACTATTTATAAGATACATGTAATGCTTCTAGTAATTTTTCTTTAAGTAGTCGTTTTAGGTGTGCTCATAGGTACTATCACTGCTGGAGCAACGCACTCCGTCCAATAAAAATGTTCCTATTTGTCAATTTTGATTGTCCCAAAAAGATCGTCTCATTTCGAAAACTGTTTGGTTAAAATCATTAAACTTCCAAAACAGCTAACCAAGGAAGAAGAGGGAGAGAGAGAGGATGAGAGCCAACCAAGGAAGAAGAGAGAGTAATGGAGTAATAAGTAAACCTCATGTTAGCGATAGAAATGAAAATGTATTGATAAAATGTTTGAATAGTTAATAAGACCATACAATGGGATGGAGGGAGGACAATAGTTCTGTTTGGATACTAACGTGTCCTATAACTATATAATACAAATACTCCGTCCGTTCCAATATAGAAAATACTAATGTCCTTTTGGGCGTCCCAATATAGAAATTACTAACCCAAAATAGACAGTCATCCTAATATAATCTCTCTACCCCACATTCGCTCTCCTACTTTACTTTTTATACTCACAACACATGTTTTTTTCTTAATCTCCACGTATTCACATTTGGTAACTTCTATATTGGGACGGCGGGAGTATACAATACTACTCCCCCACCCTCCCAAAATGATTGACATTTATTTTAGAAGGGAGAGAGTAGCTAGTATCATACAATTAATAAATTAAGGCCTACTTTCTGAGGCTATATTAATATTTTCAAAAGGAATCAAATGGACATAAAGCAACATTAGCAAATTCAACATTTTCATAGGGAATCAAATGGACATGAAGTAACCTTATCAAATTAACTCTTAGGCAAGCTTATCAAATATGGAACTTCAATGAACGAAAAAAATAAATATATAATACAGGATATAACTTACTTGCGGCAAATAGTTTTGTCCTGGTTGTACTTCCGTGCCAAGGCCATCAACGACGGTTCAATGATCCCACCACGAAGCCTCAGAACCAAATGCAAAGTAGATTCTACACAAAAAGAGAATAAATCATTTTGTCGTCAAAACATTTGATTGTATATTGTTTGGGCAAATGCGTTTAAATGCAGTTAATTAAGTATATCTTTCTGGATGTTGTAATCAGCAAGAGTCCGACCATCTTCAAGCTGCTTTCCGCCACCGGATCGGCGGCACATCCTCTTTCTTAACCGCGCTAGGTTTTGCAATCGGAGGGAGCGCAGGAACATATGGTTTAAATAGCCCGATTCTAGATTTCCGAATACTCGATCCGATCTTCTCGACAAACCCTCCAAAAGCACCAGCAGCGCCGCCCCCATCGTCTCCACCGACACCTGACGGCTTGAAAACTAAAGATCGACGAACTGAGCCGATAAAATCCTGCATAATAAAACTATGGAAAATCTGTGAAAATTTTTGGTTGATTTGAGAAAATCTAGGGATCACTGGTTTGTCAAATCCGTCGATTGGCTTGGTTGGGGTTTGTCAACTGATAAGAATTCATTGTGGAATTTTTGAGCTAATTGAGAAGTCAGCAATTGCGGATATGATTTTGTATTCAGTGTTTATCTAAAAAATTTAAAGAACTGTATTTATCTCAATAGGGTTGCAAAATAAGTTTGTTAATTTTGTTTTTATCAAAAATTATAACAAATATCCTCTACATTATCTTATCTTTTAATGAAATAATTATGAGTTGAAAATTGAATTGCTGACGTGGCCTTTGACGTGGCCTTTTTTGGAGCCTCTAAATAGTTTTGGTTTATATATTATATATGATGTGACCGTTTGGGCTCTATCATCGGTCACGCCCTTGAATCATACAATTTTATTTTATTGTGTTTCCATCACATATAAAAGAATTTGAATAGTGAGAGAGATTTGCTTCTCCTACAAGTTATTGCTCGACAAATTATTTTGAAAAGATTTTTAAAAGGATTTCTGAAAAATAGTTTAAGGCCTATTCACTCGTAGCTTATTTTCCTACCAATCCTAACATATCATTTGGGATAAAAAATTGTAATTTAAAAAAGTTAACATATCTCTAATCATTCCACTGTTATTACCAATTTACTCCCTCCGTCCCAGGAAATTCGTCACTTTTTACCCAAAATGGCGTCCCGTTTGAAGCGTCACCTTTCCTAAAATGGAAATGTTTTATTAATATTCTATTATCCCACTAACTATTCCCTCCACTCATTCTCTCTCCTAAAACATTATTACACTCGCAACACTTTTTAAATTTACTATTTTCTCCACTAATTCTCTCTCCTCTTTTCAAATTACACTCACAACATTTTTTCTTCCCACTTTTTTCCTTAATTTGCGTGCCCGACCTAAAATGGTGACATATTTCTTGGGACGGAGGGAGTATTCACTTACTCCTTTTGTCACATTTGAAATTAGCAAACCTAAAATGAAATGTATTCTATATTTTTAATCAATGGGCCCATTTATCCTAATCACAGTCATTACCCCATTTACTATTTCAACCCCTGGGCCAATTTTCATATTCAGAACACTTTAATATTATATAATTTTTATTTACTCTTGCACTATCTTATTTTATCTAATTTGAAATAGAATGGATGAAATATTCAAGCCTAACCTATTAATTATATTTTTATTTGTAGTAATGGTGCATCAATAAATTTTTAAAAATTTTATTAGGATTATTAAGTTTTTATATATTGTTGGTCAAAATTAGAGTTAACCAACCAAAATAAAATAATACTTCTTCCATTTTAGAATAAAAGTCTTACTTTTCTTTATATTATGCTTCATAATAAGAGTCTCGTTCTGAAAATGACAAATAATGAATAGTGTTTTTAGACAATTTTGTCCTTATAATCCTTGTATAATTATAAAAAAAATCAATTCTTAACTAACCTATTTTTATTAACTTGAACTTTGAAAAGTATTTTGAGCAATATGTTACTAATCCACTTGAGCAATATGTGTTACTAATTTTCATTATCAGTCATCCGGAAATATCTTATTTGTGTTTTAACGTGGCAAGGTTGCATATATCGGACCCCACTTACTCGACCGTAGGTGGGAGCGTTTGCGAAATTGGGATAATTTTGTTGTTGTTGTAAATAGAGAAGATTAGCAATAAAAAAAAAAAAAAAAAAAGACACGATATATCATGTGCAAGTGGCATTAACGTATAGTACTGTCTTTCCAACTCTTATTTAAGATGCAAATTGATGTGATAATGTTAGAGAGAGAGAGAGAGAGAGAGAGAGAGAGAGAGAGAGAGAGGATGGAAAGCATTCAACATTCTAGCCATTCTCAACATCCATTGTTCCTCAAAAAAATTGGTGAGAATGAGAATGAGAATGAGGAGGAGGAGGAGAAGGAATTTGTGTGTTACGGGTGTCAAGAACAAATCACAGAGAAAGACAACTATTATGCCTGCAAATACAACTGTAGGTTTTATCTACACAAGAAGTGCGCAGATCTGCCTGAAGAGATCAATCTCCCTTGTCATCAACACCCTCTTACTCTACTTGATTCTCCCCCTTATGATGACTCAAGTTGTTTTTGCAATATATGTCAACACGGTGATTGGAAGTGGTTCACCTACCATTGCTCCGTATGTGAGTTTGACATTGATGTCAAATGTAGTTTCTTTCTGCAGGAGGGGAAGAAGAATAATTTTCAACATGAAGCCCACCCACACCCATTAACATTCAACCTCAGATCTTCGTTGTTCCACTGTGATGCTTGCTATACCAAAGATGAAGACTTATCCTATTTTTGTAACACGTGCAATTTTTGGATCCACAAAAATTGTGCCTCTGCACCTAAATCCATTAAAGTTGATCATCATGATGATCCTTTGTTCCTCGCATATTCTCTTCCGGAACAACACCGAAACTTCACACAGTATTGTGATATCTGCAAAAAGGAAGTGATTCCATCAAATTGGGTTTACTATTGTGACAATTGCAGATACTTTTATCATCTCAAGTGTGCTACATTGACGTACGTACATTCTTCAACCTCCCCATCTATCTCTCCCTTTAATTTTTACTTTTGTTTCTCATTTTCTTTGCTATCGGTCTTAGATCACAATATCTCATATTGATAATTGTAGTTAATCTCATCCACAGTACAGGTGAAAGTGAGATCCAAGATGAAGAAGGTGATACAGAATCCAGTCAATTAATGGAATTTCCTTTCCCTAATGGTGAGCCAGTACGGGATCCACTAAGTTTTTTTGTTGAAGCTAATAAAATTGCAAGTGTGGCTTATGATGACGGACCAACAGAAATATCCCATAGGCTTCATCATCATCCTATAAGTATCTACCATGATGCACACATTACAACTAATAATGTGGCATACAATGATATGATTTGTGATGGATGCGCGCGTCCTATCTCAGTTCCCTTCTACAGTTGCAGCAGCAAATGTAACTTCTTTCTCCACAAATATTGTGCGGAGTTACCAGAAGTGCTCCTCCAATGCCCACACGATTCTGGGCATTCAATCAAGGTGAAGAAGAATAAAAGTTGCTATGATTTATTCCT
Source organism: Adenophora triphylla var. japonica (assembly GCA_022495995.1). NCBI lineage: Eukaryota > Viridiplantae > Streptophyta > Magnoliopsida > Asterales > Campanulaceae > Adenophora > Adenophora triphylla. Next base: position 71,210 of record JAFEMH010005678.1, read on the forward strand.
ATGCTCTATTTGCTTTCGATATTGCAATGGGTTCTTATGTGAGTGTGTGTCTTGCAACTTGAAACTTGATATAGGGTGTGCTTCTAACTTATTTCCCATTCCCAGTAGAATCAAACACGATTCTCATGGGAAGCATCCACTAGTCAGAAGTCATTTACCTACACATGAGCAAAATCTCATATGCAATGCTTGCAATGAATCTACAGGCGGCAGCCACACTTATAGCTGCAAAGCTTGCGGTTTCAACCTGTGCATCATTTGTGTCAATTATCCTGGGTCGGTCAGGCATGAATATGACAGACATTCCATCCCCTTGACGTATCATATCAAAGACCATCCAAGTGATTTTATTTGTGAAATCTGCGAGGAGGATATAAACCCAAGGGATTGGATGTATCATTGCAAAGATTGCAACCAATCTTTTCATATTTATTGCTTGTCTCCGTTCGATTGGTTTTCAAATGTAAAATTAGGTGGAAAGGTTAATATTGACAATATTCACACACATCCACTCACATTAGTTAGAAATATTAAAATCGAGAATGCTTCATTGTGTGGCCAATGTGGATTAGATAGGAACGGGCATCCTATCCTGGAGTGTGAACCCTGTGGTTTCAAACTTTGCATACCCTGTGCAAGAGAATTTGAGGCATAAAGCTATTAAGTGAATTGCTTCTGATTATATTGCAGGGTGAACATCTGTTGTAAAGGACAATTTATTTAATTATAAGTGTAATGTTATTAGTTTCTCTTTATTTAAAGGACAATTTATTTAATTATAAGTGTAATGTTATTAGTTTCTCTTTATTTAAGCTCATGTTCTTCTAGTGTACTCCCAAAATTGAATGGACACGTTATTGAAATTGTAGTTAATTATTTTTTTAAATGAGCACGTTTGTAGTGAGTAAAAGTAGTTAAATAAATGTAGAGTCACGAATTATATTCATTTATTTATAGAAACACAAATTTATTTCCAGTTGACTATTGATGTGATAATGCTAGAGTTGGTCCATATTATATTATATTCATTTATTTATAGAAACACAAATTTATTTCCATCGTTTCTAATGGAACTAAAAACTCACTATTTTTTATCTTGCAAATATGATGAACAAAGCAAATGGATTTTACTATAAAGCAACAGTCAGTCCATGCAATTTTCGACGCAATTTTCATCATAGGTCATCTGAAAATAGCACAGCTCTGCTTTAATACAGGAGCAAGGCTGCGTACATTTGACCCCCATTACACTATCGTAGGTGGGAGCCTTTACGGCACTATAGGGTAATGTTGTACAGAAACACAAATTTAAATGAGTTGGCAACTACAATATATTTTGACAATCTCCAACGGGAAAGATAGAGTGGAAGAAAAGATGAAAAGAATTGAACACTTCAGCCATTCTGTACATCCATTGATCCTCACGAATTTGCGTTATGGTTGTCAAGAAGCAATCACAGAGAAAGACGACTACTATTCGTGTGTCATGGGTGTCCAAAACTAATCACAGAGAAAGAAGATTGCTACGCTTGCGAAAGCAATTTGTGTGATTTTTATCTACAGTAGCTCATATTCAAGCACAAAATCTCAAACACAAGCACAAATTCGCAGAAAGGGATCTTAGAAATTGAGCAAAACTGAAGGTCCCTAGCTGCGGAATCTCGGGTGTCTCAATATATATAAACCTGTGAGAAGAGCCACAACCTGAAAAGGTGTGTGATATAGAACAATGGCTGCAGCAAAACAGAAAATTGTGAATAATGTAGTTAGTCTAGGATCTGTCCAGCCCAGCAAAGATTGAATCCTCTCTCCTTCAGTTGCTAAGTCTCCAACAACTGTCTGCATACTCCCACCAATCGACCTCATGCGATCGTATCTCATCCTCACGATATCCCCAGGTCTAGAAGTCGGGAATGTATCCAATTCTTCATCTTATTCATCGGGATGCACATCATCAAGACAAGAGATAAGAGTGTCCATGTGGGGAGGATACACTGGCCTCCATCTGTAATACCAAACTCCACCCAAAAAGAGGTACAAGAAAATGGATGGAAAAATAAGTTGTGGACACCAAACAAGCACTACGAAGAAGATGTGAATTAGAATTGTCATCATGGGATTCTTCCAATTGCAAATGTCGTCAAGCCATTGCCAAACAGCAGAAAACCCGCTCAAAACAGCCACAGATCTAAGATAATTAGCTTTAGATTTTCTAAAACTCAACCAGTTGGAATCCTTGTCCAGAATATACTGCACGACCTCTTTCTTCAAAGGTGGTTCAGCAAGACTAAGCTCATTGGAGATGAGCCGAGAAGCATGGAACCTCAAAATATCAAGCTGCTTGCAACTTAAAGGATGGATATAATGTTTCTCAGGTAACAACTGTTGCGAGTAACTTTGCATCATAGTCAGCATAGAGTGGTAGGTGAACCTCACAGCCAGCTGAATTTCACCCATCTTTTTGACCCCAGATAGATGCAAAACCAAAAGAGGATAAGAATGTGTGTAAACTTTACCCTTTCAAGGGTAGATACACAAATCCGGACCTTCCCAATAATTGAATCCTTGTCCCTACCTTGGAAATGACCGTTATTGAATACCCCGATAGTTAAGACAGTGCACGGATCAAATACTTCCCAAGCGTATTGCTTGTTTCACTTTGGAAAAAGTGAATCAAAGATAGTTCTTGTCCTTGCCCATTCTTGGCCATATTTGGCCACACAATAAGCATCTGTTGTGGCCCTTCCATATTTAGTCTTCAGTGGTGACAACTCTTTTGCCATCAAAATCCCCACTTCCAGAACCCCAATGCTGGAATTCCACAATTTTTCATCTGCAGGCCGATAATCACTACAATTGTAATCAGATTCATCCTGAACATGGTATCCACCTTCTAAACCGAACCTCACATGAATTCTGCTTGCAAATCTGTCCTCAATGTTTTCCCCTTCAACAACATCCTTCTCCAGCTTAAACCACCTAGTCTTTACATCTTCAAAATCAATTAAGGGATTTTCCTCGTGCTTCAACATTTGGTATAGGGTTAGTTATTGTTTCCCTTTGGTTTTGTACACAAGCAAGTTTGCCTGAATTCAGTAAGACATTCCTTCAAGTCATTCTTTTTTGTGTTTAGTATCTTATGATGACGGACCAACAGAGATATCCCATAGGCTTCATCATCATCCTATAAGTATCTTTACAACTAAGAATGTGGCATACAATGATATGATTTGTGATGGATGCGTGCGTCCTATCTCACCTCCCTTCTACAGTTGCAGCAAATGTAACTTCTTTCTCCACAAATTTTGTGCTGAGTTACCAGAAGAGCTCCAATGCCCACTCGATTCTGCTCATTCAATCAAGGTGAAGAAGAATAAAAGTTTCTATGATTTATTCCGATGCTCTTTTTGCAGACGATTTTGCAATGGGTTCTTATGTGAGTGTGTATCTTGCAAATTGGAACTTGATATAGGGTGTGCTTCTAACTTAATTCCCAGTAGAATCAAACACGATTCTCATGTGCAGCATCCACTAGTCAGAAGTTATTTAGAGCAATATCCCATATGCAATGCTTGCAATAGTTCTAGAGACAGCTGGCACACTTATAGCTGCAAAGCTTGCAGTTTCAACCTGTGCATCGTTTGTGTCAATTATCCTGGGTCGGTCGGGCATGAATATGACAGACATTCCATCCCCTTGACCTATCCCCCTATTAAAGACCATCCAAGTGATTTTATTTGTGAAATCTGTGAGGAGGATATTAACCCAAGGGATTGGATGTATTATTGCAAAGATTGCAACCAATCTTTTCATACTTATTGCTTGTCTCCGTTTGATGATAGGTATTCAAATGTAAAATGTGGTGGAAAGGTTAATATTGACAAAATTCACACACATCCACTCACATTTGTTAGAAATATTAAAAGCGAGAATGCTTCATTGTGTGACCAATGTGGTAGAGATTGGAACGGGTATCATATCCTGGAGTGTGCACCCTGTGGTTTCACACTTTGCAGATTCTGTGCATGAAAATTTGAGGCATAAAGCTATTAAGTGAATTGCATCTGATTAAATTGCAGGGTGAACAATTGTTGTAAAGAACAATTTATTTAATTATAAGTGTAATGTTATTAGTTCTCTTTTTTATTCAAGCTCCTGTTCTTCTTGTGTACTCCCAGAATTGAATGGACAAGTTATTGAAATTGTAGTTAATTATTTTTTTAAATGAGCACGTTTGTTTGTAGTGAGTAAAAGTAGTTAAATAAATGTAGAGTCCAACACTCCAAATGAAGATAAAGACGTGGGAGACACGAATACCTGCTGCTAGTTGAAGATTTTTTATCTACAGTAGCTCATATTCAAGCACAAAATCTCAAACACAAGCACAAATTCCCAGAAAGGGATCTTAGAAATTATCATTCAAGAATGATAATTTCTATGAAAAAAAGAACCAAGTAGTCTGATCAATGAATGTCTCCAAGTATCATCAGATTTTCAACACACTATAAAATGAAAATAAGCACACTATAAGCACGAATCCGCAGAAAGAGATCTTACAAAATATCCGTGGTGTAGCATTCAATGCGATGTGAGAGATGGACCAACACAAAGAGCTTTGGTCATAACATGCAATCAGTCCTTGCGGGCAATCTTCTAAAGATATTGAGCAAAACTGAAGGTCCCTAGCTGCGGAATATCGGGTGTCTCAATATATATAAACCTGTGAGAAGAGCCACAACCTAAAAAGGTGTGTGATATAGAACAATGGCTGCAGCAAAACAGAAAATTGTGAATAATGTAGTTAGTCTAGGATCTGTCCAGCCAAGCAAAGATTGAATCCTCTCTCCTTTGTTAGAGATATTAGCCCAGCAAAGATTGAATCCTGAGCTTCAATAAGATTCACTCTAAGATACCAAAGCTTAGGCGATATGTAGAGCTTGGACTGCAGATCGGCTTGACAATTAGCCCCTGCGGTATCTGAAAGCCATGCCTCTGGAAACGCTTCATCAGCTTGAGTACCCCCACCAAATGGCTAACATCAGCTCTCCATCAACCTTTTCCCCTTTCCTATCTTCCAGTCCGTACCACTGTGGAGACAGGGGGATATCTGGGGTACCCGCTTTGGGACCTTGTTAATATCAATTAAAACCTGACCCATGAAAACATCGACTGGGCTACCCTTTTCCATTATCCTGACTTCAATCTCAGAATCTTGAATCTGAGATTCGCCGAAAGCAAAAGTTCTTCTCGCACACTTTGGTTAAGCCCTTATAGTTTCCTTGCTTCACTTCAACATAAGGGTCACATGAGCTGACAGTGACTTCTTTTCTTGACCGTCTAAAACGAAACAAAGAACGATCCACGGAGACGCCATCCTTGGCAGACAAATCCTTTCCTTCAACAATTCGGACATATAGGTAGTGCATAGGCTCAACCAGGTCATATGTGTTTATGAGCTTATGATCTTTACGTGAACGTCTCTTCATTTGCTGAGATTTTCAGAAACACAAAATTAGGTTGACACTCAACCTTCTTCTCAACTCATAATATGTTTGGGTTCATAAATTGAAGCACTACTACTTCATTTAAAAATTTGAGGAAGATTTCTTAGTTGTTTGAAAACTATGAACTATAACCAATGTTGCAGAATCAAGATTATTAAACAAAGATTTCTTAGTTGTTAGCATGTAAAGATGCTCTGTATCCAGTTTAAAATACAACCAATTAACAAAGTACCAAACTTGAAATTCAAGAAAGATAAAATTATACAAACTCATTCGATTCAAAACAATGTAAATAGACTCCTCAACATATATATCCTTGAGAATGAACAATTGAAGAAAAACTGAAGACACTAGATTCTTCATTGGTAGGTTTGTAGAAAGATTCTAAAGAAATCTTCGAGATGCAATTCACAGAATAAGTTAATAAACTATGACATTTGTTTTATGACGGATGGAGCATAACGGAGGGGGAGATCCATGGAAGCTAAATATTAGTTGCCAATGTTAGAGAAACTAGAACAATGTTTTCTAACCTTATTTTGGATGACAATGGCAAAGGCAGGTTGATCAGATAGATAATGAAACTAGGTTGTAGTTGGCTTGGCTGTTGTAATTTGAGAGACTGACTTTAAAAGAGACAAAGAAATACAGGTTCTTGTCACATACTACCTCCGCGTCAAAATAAATTATTGTTTTTTCTTAATAAAAAACAAAATGGATATTCCTTTTCAGACAGTGTCTCCAATCGATCTGTTGTGCCCCTTCCATGTTTAGTCTTCAGTGGTGACAACTCTTTTGCCATCAAAATCCCTACTTCCAGAACCCCAATGCTGGATTTCCACAATTTTTCATTTGCAGGCCGATAATCACTAATATTGTGATTAGATTCATCCTGAACATGGTATCCACCTTCTAAACTGAACCTCACATGAATTCTGCTTGCAAATTTGTCCTCAATGTTTTCCCCTTCAACAACATCCTTCTCCAGCTTAAACCACCTAGTCTTTACATCTTCAAAATCAATTAAGCGATTTTCCGCGTACTTCAACATTTGGTATAGGGTAAGTTATTGTTTCCCTTTGGTTTTGTACACAAGCAAGTTTACCTGAATTTAGTAAGACATTCCTTCAAGTCATTCTTTTTTGTGTTTAGTATCTTTGGTTTCAACATTTGGTATCAGAGCCCAAATGGGGATTAATGTGTGAGTGTGTGTGAAGGTGTTCGTGCGAGTAGTTTAGGGCAAACACGAGAGTTTGTGAGAGTGTGAGTAAACTTAGTTCACTAATCTCAAGAGAAAATTAGAAGCAAAGAAACACCAATTCAATTAACCATTCAGATTTTTCGGATCCAATCTAAGAATAAATATCATGTTCTCGAGTTCCAAGCTCAACTAAATGCTCGAAGACAATTCTAATGCCAAGCACATATTCTACTATTTTTACTAACCTTTCCGCCATTGTTGAGTTTATTAAGGGTTGCAACTCGGTATTATCGCCAACACTGAAATCAGAGTCACGTTAATGGATTAGAGAAATCATTTCCGACAACACATTGCGAAAAGAACTAACAAAAAATTAGGAAAAAAATTATTGTTCTCGCTGTACAAACTAATCAGCATAAAGTACAGTTATGATACCTGGATACAGCCTTGATGATTACAAAAAGCTTCACAATCGACTAATAGAATTATCCTTATTTTACCCTTGATTGAGAAAAGTCTGACCCACTTCTTTTTCTTCAGCCCCTTTCCCTCTATCTTAAATCACACATTTGATCTTCTTCTCCTCCTTCACCAGCCGCAGCCACACCGCCACTGCCACCACCGGAGCTGCAATATCCATCTCTAATGGATGCACAAACCGTAAAATTGAACTTTGTTCTAAACCTGGACTATGCATTTTCGACACCTTCTCACTCATATCCATCACCGACTTAAACCCATCGGTAATCATTCTCACCGGCGGCCCCTACTCGGTCCATTCGCCTAACGAGTCGTCTTTCCTGGATTGGTTTGGTTGGGCGTAAAGAAGTTGGTGATAGTGAGGTTGTTTGGATAAGCCATAGGCAGGGGCGGAGCCAGGAATTGGCCCCGGGTGTGGGGGGTGGGGGGTGGGGGGGGGCCAAGATTACACGGGGGTTCGAACAATTTTTGGGTCGAACAAGTAAAAAATGGGTCGGATTCATGAAATACAATGTATTTTAGTTAACAAAAATGATAAAAGTAAATAATTCAAGAAACGATTGAAATAATGTTGAAGTATTTAACGCAAACAATTTATTAAAATATATTACTCGTCAAAAGAAAATCAAATTTGCTAATTAAACTTGGGATAATAGGAAGAAAGACCAAAAACAAAAAAAATGGGAAAAGCCTAACTAATTAATTAAGATTGAAAAAATGTGAGGAAATTAGGAGAAAGAGAAAAACAAAATTGTTAAGAGAAAGAATAGCAAATATGGAAGACAAATAAAATTAATTGAAAATGTAGGTAACAGGGTTCGAACATAGATCAAAGGCTTTAACTTCACCCCTTCTACCGCTGAACCACACCACTCACTGGTGTTAATCTTGAAGTTAATTATATATATACATATATAACAAAAATATGTGGGGGCAAAAAAAAATTCCACCGCATTTCCGCGGCCGGCGAGTGCCCTCCCTTCCCCCCTGGCTCCGCCCCTGGCCATGGGGATGAGGCTGCAAGAAATAAGCTCAAATGGGTTTTGGATCCAAAACAGAGATAGGTTTGATTTTGAAAATTTTATCTTTGTTTATTCCTTTTAAAAATAACAGAAATGGGTTTGATTTTGAAAAATTTAACTTTGTTTACTCCTTTTAAAAAGAAGTTGGTGAATAATTGAAAGGTTAATGTGGTCATTTTGATTGATGACACTTTTGTAATAATTGTCATTGCGGAAATATTTAGTAATGTTGCGACAGTGAATAACAATTCTCTTAGTTTATTGAATATATGAAATAAAAAATTTATGAAAAATTTAATTTCACTTTTTCAATAATATAATATATTGTGAATGCAAATTGTTTCCAAATAGATTTTGATCATGAAATAATAAAATCTTACACAAAGGCAAATAGAATAAACTTGAAATTGCACCGGGACATTTGTGTTGCTAGGGGGACTCAAATTGTGTGAAGGATGGGTTAGATCGAAGTTATAATTTTGAATCATAAAATATAGCTCCTTTAGTTTTTCATTAAAGTTTCGTTAGAATGATATCAAAAAGACATTTCTTTTTGCTGCTTGTAACGAAAAAACATGATTTTTCGTTAGAAATTTAACGAAACTGCCACTTCCCTTCAAAAAGTTACCCGTAATTGCCATTTTATACTGGAAATTTAACAGATTCGAAAGTTTCAGTTAAATATTTAACAAGATTAACAGTTTTTTACTGATTTTCAGTTTCAAACTTAACAAATGTGACTTTTCAAGCCTTGTTTATATGGAAGTGTTACTCGAAAAGAGACACTATGATCCCTATAAACTGAGGAGTGATCTCACCAATTCATTCGCTCAATTTTTCAAGCAACAAAAGGATATAATCTTAGTTTTCTTTTATTGATCTCTCTTTTAGAATATTATATTTCATTCAAACTAGCCGAGAAATTTCTAATTGATTAAAAATTTGAGACTGTTGTATCTTGGGAGACTTTCGATCTACTATTGTGTGCACCGAAGCAAATATTGAAAATATTGTATTATGAAAATTACATTAGCAAATCTCAGTCAAATCACCAAGTAAGTGTTACTTTTGAATATTTTCTTTTATTATACTTATTAATAAAATTTAACAAGAATTTCTATTTTATTTCCTTTTTCTTTCACAAGATATATTTCGAGAAATATATCTTAAACCTTAGAATAAATATTTCAAAGAAGTATTTTGTGAAAATACATAATGAAAAAATATTATTTAAAAGTATATTGTGAAAATACTTCTATTTATATGTTGAGAAAATATTTTAATTACACAAATTATTTATAGCCAACACCTACGTCTTTAAATGATTGTCCAAATTCCATACTAAGGGTTACTTTTAAAATGTGTGCTTTTATACATTTTAATGGCAAAAATATATAAATATTTTGTTATTTACTTTCTAAACATTTAATTTTTATTATAACGATAATAAATTGAATAGCAAAAAATAATGATAAAAAAGCGTTTAAGTACAAAGTTTTTAACAAAAAAAAAAATCATATTAAAACAAAAATATCTTGTATTTGAACATTAATTTAGGGACAGAGGGAGTAATTATATTTTATTTAGTAACTCTTTTCATATTGTAGGTTTTTTTCTGTACCCATAAAATTTATATCTTTTTTTAATTTATTTATATTTTATATCTTTTTAATTTATATTAAAACAATTGTTGTTGTGGAGATTTATCAACAAATGTCATTTGCCTTTAAACGTGAAGACCACAACTGGAGTACAGGATTTGGTTACAAGATCTCTCGGCACTAGGTTGACTACTTTTATGTTCTAAAAATTGATAGGCGGATCTAAAGCGTGCCTAGGTGGAACTTAGTTGGAGCCTAAACAAGAATTTAGACATATTTTATATTATTGAGTGAAATAAATTGATGTGACTGTAAGATAGAGGAAGATATCGAAATCTCTCAAATCTTGATTCAATAATTGTGTCAAAAACAAACTGACAAAAATGGAGATAAAGATGAAGAGCGAACTGAGATGATGAGGGAAACTGATTTGAAAATTTCGATTGTAAGTCCTAGATTTAGACTTGAGATTTAAATGAGTCAATTCAGAATTTAAATATTCAGTTGAAATTTATACGGATAAACAACAACTTCGTTTTAGGAAGAAATATTTTATGAAAATATTAAATAGTAAGGCAGATTCTGGCAGTAGGGTGCCTAGTTAGACACATAAGGTGACTAGGCAACAATTTTCTGACCAAAAGCATTTCTTAGCGGATTTGAGGCAATAATTTTTTAACCTAGGACGTTTCTTGACTGATTTGAAGTAGTCACACCATTTAATGGCTGTCTAACGCCTATGCAAGGCTTAAACGAGCGATTTTAAAAAAAAACACTGATTTTATCTCTGCAAATGCAACTCAAGAGATTTTTAGAAAACTGATTTTATCTCTGCAAATACAGCAGCTCCGAACAACGTTAATAAATTTCACCAAACCGGCCTATCAATAACTGCTCAAATAATAATTTATGCAGAAGAAGTAGAGTGAGATCCATTTCAAAGCATCAGCAGCGTCCATTTACACACAGAAAAGAGGTGGATTTCGAACAATCCAATCTCAATTGATAGGGAGAAAGAGGAGCATTAACCTCAGAATAAGTTGGCAAAACAAAACGGCTCGAGTTCATGAGATACACTACAGCGTTGAGAAGGAAATGGAAAAAAAAACAGAAAGGAAAGCAGAAAGGAAAGGAAAGGAAATCGAGCACTACACATTGGAAGTTAAAAGTTTATTCATCGTTAGGAAAATTACAATTGAGTTAGCAATTGCAATCTCGAGGGTAATCACAATTCTTAAATCAAGTATTATTGCAGAACGAGGAGCCTTCACCTAGAGCTGCCTTAGGTGCCAACAGATAAGCCAAGAAGAACTTGTACAATCTGATACTTGAAATCCATAAAAGAAAAATGTCGCTTTCGGTGCTCGCTTTTATCCTTTGGCACGAAAGGGATCCACAATTCCACTATGTTATTCACCTTGTAGACAGTACAGTTGTATGATGTTTGATGTTTCCTGAAGCTGAAATTTTTTAAAAAGAAATTAGTTCTCCATGTAACTTCAACAATCTAAACAAAAAAAAAATACAAGTGAATGAATTGATAATAATCATAAATTATACCAAAAATTAACAGAAGTATCTATAGTATTAGATATTGGTAATTCAATGATCTTAACCATTATCTTGTACTCCCTCCCATCCCAAAATAAATGTCGGGTTTTTAGAAAATGAAATAGTAGTGCAAATTGACATTAGTACAAACCAGGTACAAATACATACATCACCATTCTTAAAATGTTTGACAAGTCATCTACAACACTTATTTTATCAAAAAAGATTCACCATTCATTTTATTATCCTAAAACTAATGTTTAAATAGTAGTGAATAACAAGAATATTTATGCATCTTTGCCATTAAAGTACATAAAAAATACACATTTTCAGAGTGTCCCTTCAAGTGAAACTTGGACATTCATTTAGGGACGGCAGAGTAGTTCAAATGGCATCATTTGAACCACAATTGTGTCATGGCATTTGTCTATAAACTCTGGAAAAACAAAACGAAGTGCATGACTCAGTAATGTAAAAGCATTGGTTACCATATAGCCATTCTTTGAAATAGACATGGAGTGCACTCGACAGCTCCTTTTTCCTGATATCTTCAAGCTGTGTTTCTCTCAAAACTTGTTTCACGTCTGCTAAATTCTTGTGCTGGAATTAATAAAAACAAGAATAAATAACTGACAAAACACAACCCTACGGAGAGAAAAAACACTAATGTTAATGAACAAGAAACACAAATATCTTGCACTTACGTTTCTCTGCTGTGATTCCATATAGACATCTGGTAAAGGAAATGGATTATCTTTGGTAGAACCAGGTGATTCACCTTCAATCCAGTTCGGAATCTGTGCAAGAACATCATAGTATCTACTCAATTCTGTCATAAAAATGTATCTAGCTAAAAGTAAAGCCATCAGAGCATGTGACTTTATATAATAGAAGACAAAAACATACCAAAAAGTTCGTAAACTGATCAGGATCTATACGAGTAGCAGACTCAGCTTGAACATCCGAAACACCAGTAGGATGAGATATTGAATCATGTGGATCAACCAAACCAAGCGCTACAGGTTCAGCCCATCTGCTGACACTAGCCTCAATACCAACTTGATTCATGTGCTCCTCCAGTTGCGGGTAAAATGTATTATATGGTGCAACCTGGAGGTACGTAAATGCCAAAAAGTTAATGAGATACTATATTCCCTCAAGCTTGATCACATAACAAGGAAAATATATACTCCCTCCGTCCCATTAATAACTTCACTTTTTGCCAAAACGGGTGTCCCGTTTAAAGCTTCACCTTTCCTAAAATGGCAAAGAATCTTTACTATTCCATCCACTCATTCTCTCTCCTATTTTACTATTACACTCACAACATTTTTCAAATTTACTATTTCCTCCACTCATTCTCTCTCCTATTTTACTATTACACTCACAATATTTTCTCCACTCACCAATTTCCTTAATTTGCGTGCTGAAACCAAAATGGTGAATTTATTATTGGGACGGAGGGAGTATATATATATATATATATATATATATATATATATATATATATATATATATATATATATATATATATATATAATATACATATATAAACGATCAACAGAAGCTAAAAGGCAAGGCACAGATTTCTAGGACAACAAACACACATCTTAGAGCGTTTAATTTGTGGACCTGAGGGCACTCTAAACCTCTTCTTGGTAATAACTAGAATGAGAAAACCATATGTAATGTAGCTACTAAACACACTTGGCTAAAAGAATTTATCTCTAGAGCCAAAGGCTCAGAGATAGCCAAATCTGCTGTCGTCGCATAATTATGTAATGAAGTTGCGGCTGGAGTATAGAAAAAGAACACAAGCCAAAAGCAAGCGCACTAATGAACTAAACTAGAAGTAGATATCAAGAAAAGACGGTCACTACATTATGTGTGCAAATATATTTGTGTGTGTGACTGTGCAACACATTAAAGTCAATTAAAGGTTGAAATGATCCCAACAGAAAAAAAAAAACAAACTTTGAAAGAGTATATAATATACTCCGTAGCTCCGAATGATTTTTCACTGTGCAAAGTAAAGAAGTACTAGCAAACAGACCTGTAGCTTATGGTTATCACCAACAATGAGCGGTTGCTGATTTACCCCCAAATAGAACACACACTCGCGACAATTAGCAATACAGATTCGTTTAGTAGCCAAAATCACATGAACTCTTTCACAGTGTTCAATTCTTACAGCCTGAAAAAAACACACGAAATAAAAATAATATAAGGTGCAATAACCGAAATCCACAATAATAAAAGGGAATAGGTAAAGTCCAAATCACTGATACGAAAACATGTGCACCAAGATCGTTAGATGTAAACGGTCTTACAGACAATCACACTGAAGCTACAAATTGTAAGTTATACATATTAGAAAATGCATGAACTGAACCCGTCAATCCAGAAATGGAAGGCTTGAAAATTAATGGCGCATAAGAAAGAGTCTCAAATAGCAAAAAGAATATAGCAGGCCTAGCAGTGAACTGTCTCTCTACAGTTAACCTAATTTTACAGTTTTCCCTGTTTCTTTACTGCGGATCATTCGTCAAGGTAGGATGAGCTAAAGGCATATCATGTTGCGTACGGGTGATTTATATGTGTATACTCTTAAATGAAAGACAACATGTGCGTGAGCGTGTAGGTATGCACATATATGTGTGTGTGCATGTACATAATGCTAAGTAAAGAAGATTATAGCAAAGATAGGGAAAAGGTACAAAAAACAAGCACGAAAGATGCATCGGAAAAAAAAAATGCATGTACAAAGAAAAAGAAACAAAGTGATATAAAAGCATATAACATATGCTGATGGTATACAAAAGCATTTAGAAGTAAAACAAAATTAAAATAAGTCAGGTTTATTAGAAAATGAGCCGAAAATGCTCAAGACACTAATGAATAGAACTTTTCAAACAAACAGGCGAAGCCTTAACTGGCTCAAGAATTTATGGGCAAATAATGCTATTCAAGCTTACTCGACTGGAACTTTGAGCTCTTTGATTTGCATAACAGCCTTACTCAAGTTAACTGTATTATTTGTAAAATACTTATTGGTCTAATAGGAACATATGCACATTATTCAGAAATCAAAATGACAAAGCATGAGACTTCTCAAAACCTTCCAAATACCTTGCCAACCGCCCCAAGCACTATCGTAACATCAGAGCATCCATACACAGTAGCATACCTCAAAGGTGCTAAAACGTAAATTACAGATTCATGGCAATTTACAACCTGCAGACAGAATGCATATTTAAGTTACGATTCACATTAACATATTTAAAGAATTAAAATTACAGTAATGGTAAATCAGTACAAAATGACAGCAGCATCATATTTCAAAGTAAGTGTGCTATAACAAGCTATGAAGAAGCGCTTACAGTTAAAAGAGAACGAAAGTATTAAAAATTAATACTCGGTGGGTGATGGGGTATACACATAAAGAATCTGTTCTGTAACAAAGTGATTTATAACCAAGGTGTTAGATCCACAGCCAGCATAATAATTACCATAGCTAACCTCCAAAAACTACATGCTGGGGTTAAAGGGTATGAACAATGGCACAAGTACTTAGGTATCTGAATTTTAGCAAGACACTTATTTGACAAATTATAGTCTGTTAGTCACATGTTATCAAATGTTAATTTTCCTAGCTTAATAAATGCTTATGCTTCCCCTCCTATAATAGCTTGGGCTCTCAGATATGCAAATTTACTTGGTATGTCTGACCAAATATGAGGGCAATGTTAGATAGATGTGCATTTTTCACCCAATTGATAGCTTAAGCTTTAACAAGTGACTAGAACGCCTTAATGTTATGTGCTACTTAATGCAAGCATGGGTTGCATACCAATTTCTTCAATAAACGCTGATCCCTTAAAATACTTAAGCCCAAGAAAGTGCGAATATTCAACAACAGATGTACACCACATGTGTCCAATATCCTGAAGGCCTTATCTAGAGTCCAAGCCGATTATAGCATGTAAGAAAATGGAACTAGTAATATACAACACAGAGAAAATCCAAATAGAGTGGATGAATAACCCTCAAGAACTATAGTCTAAGAAAATGTGATATTAACCATCAAGAACCATAGTATAAGAAGAGAATGAGATACTAATAGTTTCTTGACTTTAACAAACCTGGTAAAAAACCAAAGCATGGCAAAACATACTGACCTTTACAAAAGAGCCTTTCAGTTCAGATGCTTGCTTTACACATGAAGATTTTGAAACTCCTTCAATAAAACTTGGACCCCTGGCACTGGTTGAGGTTTTTACTGAACTAGCACAGACATCAGCCATCTGAACATCCTGATCAGAGGCACTGGTTGGGGGGTTTCTTTTGCAGCAACTCTTTCAGAAATATGTTCCAGTGCAGACGAAATGTTCTGTAGGAGCCATTCATGAACTTGTGCAGCAGAAACGGGGGCAGCGGGCATATCAGGATCAGAATTGGCAAAGAATGGAGCATTCTGGCATAAAGGAGTTTTCTCTGATCCTTTATTGCCAAAATAGATTAGAAATCCAAGATGCTCAAACTTGTCTATAGTCAAAACCTGGCAAGACAAGAGCAGATCATATAGTGCAAATGCAATTCAATATCTTCTGAGAAAACAAAAGCAATGAAAAATAATATAAACCTAAGAGATTAGAAATCCAAGATGCTCAAACTTCTTTATCGTAAAAACTGGTAAGACAAGAGCAATCATATAGTGTAAATGCAATTTAATGTCTTCCGAAAAAACAAAAGTATTGAAAAAATGATATAAACCTACAAGATCAAAAGTTCGTACCAAGAAGGACCCAAAATGGTTGCCAACCAAAAAAGTCCAAAAGTCAAATTTCAATACCCAGCATAGAAGGTTTTGGGGTTTGACCTAATCCCTCTCTTTTCTTAAATCCTCTTAATTTCTGACAACACCTCTACTAAAGAAACATTCCAACCGAGTTTAAATGTAATAAAGCACCTTTATTTCCAATACATGTTCCTGCTACAGTTGTTGTACAATTTTATAAAGGGAAACAAGTTCTAACTAAATCAAGTACCTAAAGAGTTGAATCTCGAAAAATATGGCCAATAATTTCTATAGGTCAATTCCATTTATGTTCCATACACCGTGATCCTAAACAGAAGTAAACCTCCATTGATGTAATACCCCACATGCAGATAGAAGGACTAATCATGGTGCTTTTTAGAAACCATAACATTCAAGCTTGTACCCCTAGCATTGAAGTTTAGATTTTACAATCAGGCCCGGCCCTGGCCCAAGGCGAGTGAGGCCGCCGCCTTGGGCCCCCGAGTTTTTCGCCAATTATAGGGCCCCCAAATTTTACTTTTACTCTATATATATTAAATTATGTGCCTTTCTACAAAGATTGTTTCTGGTCTAGTGGTGAAGGAGGAATTGTGCTTCCTGGGATTTTTAATTGCACGTGTTCGACTCCCTTAGCCAGCAAGGCAAGGATTCATTTCTGGGATTTTTAATTGCACGTGTTCGACTCCCTTAGCCAGCAAGGCAAGGATTCAGTCCTAGTTTTTTTTTCTAAAACAACTTCTTCTCTCTCTCTCTCTCTCTCCTTATTTTCTTTCTCAGACAACCTTTTCTCTCTCCCTTTCCTTATTTTCTATCTTAAACAACTTGTTTTCTCTTTCTCTTTCCTGATTTGGTTTTCTAACTTTGTTTTTCTTGGACTTTCATTCCATTATTGTTGGGCTTTCCTCCTATACTTTCAAACTGAATTAGCAAATTTAATTTTTCTTTTTCAAATATATTCTAATAAATTATTTGAAATCATTAATACAATTGAAATATTTTTATATGAATTATTTGCATTTGTCATTTTGGTCAAATGTTTATTTAAAATAATTTACAATTATTGCATTATTTTCCATATATTTTTTACAATTATCTCGACCCAATCTAAATACCGAACCCAATTGTTTAAACCCAAAACTTGATATTTTATTAATAAATTTTTTTATATATCGTTGTTAGTCTACGATTCAACAACTGTTCAATAACGCTAAAATTTAATAAAAGTCGAAAATAAAGAACTCTAATAGTAAGAACGGCGAAAGACGAAAATAAATTGAGAGAAATATATAATCGAAAATAGTACCGCGCTGTTGCTCTTTGGGGGAAATTTAAGGGCCCCGATCAAATAGCAGGGCCCCGATCAAATAGCTCGCCTTGGGCCCCAAATTCCACAGAACCGGCCCTGTTTACAATATTACTACATATCTCCCTCCGTCCCACTACAAACTACACACTTTCCTCATATGGCGTCCCACAACAAACTACACACTTCCTAAAATGGAAATATTTTATTATTTTTATATTAATGGGACCCACATGTCATACTCACAACAACAATTCAATTATTATTCTCTACCCCACTTTCTCTCTCCCACCTCACTTTTCATACTCACAACACCTACTCCACTAACATTTTCCTTAATTCCCGTATAAATAGTAAGTGTGTAATTTGTAATGGGACGGAGTATATTGTTTTGATAAACAATTTTTAGAATAATGTACTTATCCAACAAAAAAAGGTTCCACCCTTACATCTGTGATTGCTAAAATGTTGCAAATGCAAACAGCATTAAGATATGTCCAAGACTGAGTCAATATAACTTGCACTCAATTTATTAACCAGAACTGATATAAGATTTACCTGTCATATGAGCAATGACAATGCACGTAAGACAGGCAAACTGTTAAGATCCTCGACCAACTGATGGAGTACGTTAAACAAATTCTCTTAAACTTACGTCCAATTTCTCAAGCTAACCCAACCTGATCCCATACTTAGGAGGGTCCCACCCAGAATCATAACAATCCACCACGCTCCGCATCCGTTGTATTCGTGTCGGACACTCGTACTTAAGTCGTTTCAACACGGGTATGGCGGGGTGAACTAAAGAGTATCACAGAGAAAAACTTTTCCCGGCAACCACCCAAAATTACAAAAAAAAAAAAAAGGCAAACCCCGGTGCGCCAAGCGGGGGTTGGGAGAGGGAACCATTTGCTAGAGCCTTCCCCTGACAATTGCAAAGAGGCTGTTCGCCAAGGTTCGAACCCGTGACCTTATGGTCACCAAAGGAGCAACTTAACCGTTGCGCCAAGGCTCGCCCTCAACCACCCAAAATTACAAAACTGCAAATATCACCAGATTTACGAGACTAAGAGATTTTAAAACAAACTCCATCCCATTATATGATAACTTGATTGCTTGCCCTTAAACTTCAGCATATTGGCATACATCTTATACTTTTGAATTTGCTTTTCTTGATCCCTATATGTTTCACATCACCCACCCACCTAAAGGCTATTGGTTCAATCCACTATTGATAGCAACACATTGTTCATCTCAGCGGGATTGACTGCGGATATATAAAAATGGTATTTCCTCATCCAACAGGAATTCACATTAGGAAATCTCAACATCGCAGCATAGCAGTCTCTAAATGAAATGTCCGTCAATTGCCTCCACCATATAAGGTACTTCATCCAAGGATCTCGCAACACGGTATTTGCAAAACCCAAAAAGTTTTCACCTTGAAATACCCATTGAACTTCTATTGATACCAATAGACCTTAACCTCATCGTATCTCGCCCCTCCTTCGTGAATATTATAATCTTTACCCAAGATATATTTGTCGATCATCCTGCCAAACGATTTCTCCCACAAGCATGTCCTATGTCAACCTAATTCACCTCCACATATATCAGCATTCCACACTTCATCTCCCTCATACGGCCTTCCACTCTTTGAAAGTGATTTCATCACAAAAAGATGATTCATGTGAGCAGGAAAATCTTAGAAGCCAAAAGTTCTCCATTCTATGACTTGGCTCCAATCGTAAAGATGTTGATCAACTAGGTCACTTCGCACTACACAAGCATGTATGTAATGATTTCCATATCGTCATGTGCATCATATATTTCGAGCTCCCATCTCATCGACAAACGATATAATTTTTTTAATAGAAAAAGTAGCACAAAAGCTCTCCTCAATTAGTCATGCCATTTCTTTCCTCCTCATATTAGCCTTTGCCCTTTTCCCTCTGGTGTTCCTCCCATGTAACACGTACTCCCTCCGTCCCACGTGAGTGTGAACGAGGAGTCAAATTGATGTAACTTTGATCAATAATTTGAATAAAAAAGAATGGTCCTAATAAAATTTAAAAATTTATTATTGTATCACGACTAATAATAGTTTCAATAACAATTTTTAGATTTTATTAGGATCATTAATTTTTATTTAAATTATTAGTCAAAGTTACATCAAGTTGACCAAAAGTTCACACTCCCGACCTGAGGAGTATAAGGGAGTGTGTTAGAATCTCATTACTTAATAGAAGTTCCTTCATGTAACTCTTGGGATCCTTAATCTAGATCTTCAATCAATATGCAGGGAGGGGGCATAAAAATAACTTCTCAAAAAGAAACATTTATCAACTTTTCAAAAGTACATTCTAAGTTGGAAAGGGTAGTTAAAAGAAAGTGAACCATCTCCTTCAGTCTAAGATGACCTACCAATGCTCACTAAAATGTTTTTCTAGAGAGTTCAAATCTAAACCATCACTTTACACCTCTATCCCCAATACTTAATCATCTTCTCCTCCCCCTAACTACCCAAATTTTGACAGGTGCTACTTCCATGATCCATCATGATCATCTTCACAATGTCACTTCCTTAAAATAACCACCCCCTTGCTCGCCTTTAATAGTTGCTTCCATCATGTTCACAATGTCACTTCCTTTAGAATATCAATTGCCATTATTAACCACCTTTAGACCCTAACCACCCTATAAATCGTGTAGATGTGTTCACTTCCATAATCATTGCTCATCACATCCTGCCAGCCAATGCTAATGAACTCAAGGTGGAGAGAGAGCAACGTATAAGACAGCAATTCACCTAACATTAAAGTCGAGCCATAAAATCATATTCAGCAATTATAGCATGTACTATTAAATCTACCAACTACCTAGCAGAAGTTGTAATGTGAATGCAAATTTTAAGGTTCTGGTAATTGACTATAATCGCTAATATAACAACAACAAAAAAACATGTTAACCCTATAATCAAGATAGGCTACATATACCAAAAGCAGAATCACATTGGGTCAAGTGCAAGTATAATCTTCTGTACATGTTTCTGCATTAACCATATCTTCATTTAAGTGCTTGTGCTTTATATCTTTACGTATGACCTCTAACCAAGTATTCTTTGGTAGCCCACATGCGCTCTACTAAAAGAACTCAAAACCATTGAAGTGCTTATGCTTTATATCTTTACGTATGACCTCTAACCAAGTATTCTTTGGTAGCCCACATGCTCTACTAAAAGAACTCAAAACCATTGACTCCATTCACCAGGCATCTATAGCCCTGCAACGTATCTGTCCATATCATCGTAAACCATTTTCCCGCATCTTATCTACGATCGATGCCACACCTACCCTGGTACAAATGTCTTCAAATTTCAATCTGTATTTTCTAGTTTTACTGCACAACGAAGCATGAACATATGTGTTGCATTTATTTTATCTGTGTGGCTTCCTTTGGTGGCCAACATTTTGCGTCATATAATAAAGCTAGTCTTATGACAGTTCTATAAACTCTTTCACCCGTAAAGGCATATTACGATCGCACGACACTCTGGTGTCGGTGGCACTCTTTCACTTCAGCCAGCATGCGTGTATTTTATTATTTACATTTCCATCAATTTCCCCATCTCTCTGACTAACATAACCTAAGTTCAATCACTGATTAAAGTTCAATTCAGACCTTTTCAATTTTTGACGTACCAAAAGCAATTATTGGAGATGGAGCCTAAAAGGTTTATTATCCAAAATACGAATAAATTAACTTGTTTCTAACTGAGATTAAATGTAGAGGATTTGCTTGAACATAATTTATCACCAAATACAGCGTGAAATATTGCAACGCAAAATTTCCAGTAAATAGTTCAATAAATAAAAATAAATACAAAAATTCATTCCAAGGAAATATTTTAGAATATATGTAAAATTGCAATCCACTTTTCATCAAGGGAACAAACATGAACTTAAGATGTTGGATCCATGGAAAAGCACATAAGAGTATATGAGAGTTTACATACGTATATATTAATCAAGAAAGTACAATGAGCCCAATATGCATCATGCAAGGACAATATACACAAAGTGTATGTTGAACTAAATATGTGTAACATCAATTGGTAATATGTTATCTTCTCAAGGCAATAAAGAGCAATTTGACTTCCATACATTAAGTAACTAATAAGACTTATATGTGCAGGAAGCTTGATAGACAAACCAGAGATCCTTCGCCTTCACCTTCCACAGGGTCGGCCAAAAGAGCTAATACGTTGCCTAAATGTTTCTGTAAATAAGATAATTGATGGGCCTCTTCATCAGACTGTGATGGCATAGATCGACGGCTATTGCTGCGCACAAGCTGAAATTAATGGAGCAACAACTAAGCAGATAAGTAACAAAGATGTGAAACCTCATCAAACACAAAAATGATGATAAAATCAAACACCACTTTTGGCAGTAATGCCGATACTTAAACATTTATGTATATGCCTACAGATACTAACAGAGGGAAGGAATGTTTAGAAACCAAATTTCTATTAATTGCATAAATTTCCTTCCTTTTGCTTACCCACACATGATGTGTCTACAACCACATGCATACACATTTATGTATATGCATACAGATACTACTACAGCGACAAAAATCACTTTAACTAACAAAACAAACACCACTTTTGGCAGTAATGCCGATACTTAAACAACGCAAGAGCTAAATAGTCACACACATATCATACAACACCTCATAACTAATCCAAATTGTAGAATTATTGTCGGAAATTAACCAACATTCTTAAATACTAATAATACTACCAAAAAGAATTTTTGCAGCATTTTCTGCAGTACAAGAAAAGAGCTAATTACTTGACACACATTCACTACCATCCAACAATTCTAAGTGTTGGCCCGCCGTTAAAACTCCATTTTCAACTTCAAAAAACAATAAGACAAGAGTTTATTATTGCACGCATTAAGCAGCATCCTTCAAGTAATCAACATTTTAGGAACACTATATCACTAGCTCAAAACTTATCAAATTGACAGACAATGAGGCCGTACCACACTCAACATTTCAACAACACCGACAAGTTCTCGTATTCTAATTACGTTCTAAGGGGGCAGTTGCCACCAGGGATGTAGCTGCATTGGGGCAAGGGGGTCACTTGACCCCTCTGATTTTTCAGAATGTGCATAATAGGATCCTTCAGTTTTATAGAATAACATACATTAGGCAACTTTGACCTCCCCCCCCCCCCCGGGATTTGGTCAATTTCTAAGTTACCTCCCTGGAATTGGGAAATTTTGTATTTTACTATCAAAAAGTTCACAATAATTGTATTTTACCATTAAAAAAAATCACATTGCATTTTACTATTAAAAAAAAAAAAATTGATTGGTGAATTCCCCTTTTCAATGTTTTCTCAATCTAAAATTTCGGAATATGTTACTCTAGGTTAATTATTTTCTTTCTCAAATTATTAGATAAATTGTCATCACATCCTTCATCATTCAATGGTCTTATAGATTGCATATTTTCTATTTCCCATTTAATCTTCTAATTACTTTAATTTTCCAATTTTGATTTAAAGAAAGATTTCATTTTAATTGAAAATGTTACTACATTAGAAGGCGTTAAATAAGACAAACCCAGGATTACGACTTTGTTTATACAGTATATCCTGACCTTCTGAATAAAATTCCTGGCTACGTGACCTAAGTCCCTGGTTGCCACCATTCATCTTTTAAACTTTACAAATTATCACTTCCAATTATAAGAAAAAATGTCTTGTTGATATTAAAAATTATACTTTTATCAATTTTGTCCCATTTATATTAAGAAAAAAGTACAATGTCGTAATTTTTGCCCCCTTTCAGTTAGATTCAGATGATTTTATAAACTCCATACGTATATTTTTGCCCCCTTCACAAAAAAATCCTGGCTCCACCAATGGATGACACATTTCATAACCAGTTGTCAGCAGGTCAATCACAATTTGAATATAACGAACACCAGGATAGCTAATTGATCACAAATTTATGACTAAACATTTAACGATCGAAACCATGCAAGAGCAAAATAACTTCACCTGCAACGGCGTAAGAGCGGACAAAAATCCATCAAACGCGGAAGTGGAGGGCCAAACATCTGCAACCGCGGCAGAATCTTTGTGACCTCGGGGAAGCAAACGCTTATAAGACTGAATGTACAAGAAGATCAACAAATCATACACATTGACGCCGACGGAATCAACCGCTTCCGACTTAGCGGTGACGAGCGGGTCGGAGTCAGTGTAAAACGGAGGCAATAATATCGATAACGAGCCTGGCATGTTCAGGTGAGATCTGGAGTGACTCAGCGATGGCGGACGAATTAACGCGGTGAGATGCGGAATTAGGAGAGACGAGTTTGTCTTTGAGAGAAGTTAGGGTTTGGGTAGCGTCGGGGAAGATGAGCTTCGGTAAAGGAATCAGGCCGTGCTCGAATGGCTAGCGGTGAGGGTGGATGTACGGTGGCGGTGGGGTGGAGGAAGTTGGCGGAGGTAAAGATTCGGTGGGTTCGGTCATGGTTAATTTGGAAGAGCAAAAATGGAATTGGGGAGTGAGTGTAACAGAGTAGATCTTGGGAGTGGAGATGAATAGGGCGAATTGCCGGTTACCCATGTTTTATCAATTTTTTGCAATATGATTTTCAACGGTGTAAAAGTTGCAACTTCACTTCATTTTCAACATTGTTAATTTGTTGCAATTTAATGTAAATTCAGTTAAAAATTAACTTTTATTAACAATTAATGACATATGGCTAACACATGAATAAAAGAGGGGCAAGATAGACATTTTGCATGGACATAATTGCAGTTTAATTACATATGTTTTGTCAATATTTGCAATTTGATTATTATTATTATTATTATTATTATTATTATTATTATTATTATTATTATTATTATTATTATTATTATTATTATTATTATTATTATTATTATTATTATTATTATCATTATTATTATTATTATAACTATTATTAATAGTAATAGTTCGCCGGTTTAACCCCAAGCCCGCATTCCCAGGTCCGGGCCGGACCCTTCCTTTGCCTTGCTTTTCCCTTCCCCTTGCCTTGCTTTTGTAGGAAACATATAGGGTGCGCTCCCGAGTTTTTAAATGAGAGGGAGGGATATAGTTAAATACAGGGAACGAAATATACAGGGAACGAAATATTCCAACGCTGTCCTTGCCCGTTTCGTGTAAGTATACACGAGACACATCTCGTGTGAGTTCATACGAGACACATCTCGTGTGAACTCATACGAGACTCATCTCGTATGAACTCACACGAGATGTGTCTCGTGTGAGTTCACACAAGCCATATCAGTATACACCTTTTCCCGTCAACTCTTCCAATTCCAAACTGTGTGACATCCAATTAGGGTTCCATTCCATTTCCCCCAAGAACAGTAAATTGGACCAAACAATTCTAATTTATAGAGAGCGAAAGCCAATTTAGGGCTTTCAATTGGACCAAACAATTCTAATGTCGAAGAAGAGGAAGTCGGATGCGACTCGGCTAGACGAGGAGTCCGATCTGTGCGTTGGTGGTGAATGGTGACGACGGCGGCGATCGGAGAAAGGAGGGAAGGGCGAGAGAGAAGAAGGGAGGGGAAGGAGGGAAAAAATTAGGTATATAAAAGGTTATTTTGGTAATTTACTTACTTCCCTGTATTTTTAGTTCCCTGTATTTAGTATTTACCAAGAGGGAGGGAAGGAAAGGGAAGGGAATGGAGGGGAAGGAAAGAGAGGAAATGAAATTTAAAATTCTTCCCGTGTGCTCCCGAGTTAGGAGAAAAAGGGAAGGAAACATTCAAATTTCCCTCCCCATGCTCCCGAGTTTTGGGAGGAATAGAAAGGAAATAAACACAAATTACGTTTTTACCCTTATCATGGAGGATAAAGGTTTTTTTTTTTTTGTACCAGGACGTCAATTTGGAATTATGAAAAATAAAGTTTTTTTTTTTTTACAGTGACGTCAAATTGAAATTATGAAAAATAAAGGTTTTTTTTTATCAGGACGTCAAATTGGAATTGTGAAAAATAATTTTTTTTTTTGTGAGGCTTATATATGAGAGACTAGGAGGGTAAAACTGGAATTATGAAAAATAGACATCAAACTCCATTTTCTTCCTCCCATTTTCTCCCCGTTTTTGGAAGGATTGGTTTGGAGGGAAATGATCCTGTCATTTCCTCCCATTTCCTCTCCTTCCCCTCCAACCAAAAACTCAGGAGCAAACTTTTGGAAGGAAATCAATTTGATTTCCTCCCTTTTCCTTCCCTCCCCCTCCAATTTTGGATTCGGGAGCGGACCCATAAGGAAAGCCGACGAACGATGCAGATCATAGTCGGTGGCGGCCAACATTGAATCTCTCTCTCTCAGATGAGCTACACCTGTTACAGGATCCCCATCTCGCCGCCGTCAACCAACGCCTCTAGAAAATGCTCCCGGTCCGGTAGCCGACTACCTGCCGAGCAAAATTCGTCTATCAATCCTTCCTCATCGCCATGTCAAGGTCTTTTGCATCTTCTCAATCCTCTTTCGGTTTTCATTGTCTGTTGTATTTCCTATTGCATCTTGTCGGTGAATTATCGCCCCCTTTTTTCGGATTCTATTCTTTTTTGTTGCATTGTTTATGTAGGGGGAATATTAGGCTCGGATTGGGAAGCTATTTTGGGTGAATTATACAGAGTTAAGGTTTAATAATAATATTAATAATAATAATAGTATTGAGTATGTCTTGTGAAAAACTAGTTTTCTCAAAATGATATGGAAAAACTAGTATTTAGCACTGTTCATCACTGTTGTTTGTTAAACTTAGTATTCAAAAACTAGTTTTTTCTTATGTTATGAAAAAACTATTTTTTTGCAAGATTTTGGCTAATAATAATAATAATAATAATAATAATAATAATAATAATAATAATAATAATAATAATAATAATAATAATAATAATAATAATAATAATAATAATAATAATAATAATAATAATAATAATAATAATAATAATAATAATAATAATAATAATAATAATAATAATAATAATAATAATAATAATAATAATAATAATAATAATAATAATAATAATAACCAAATTGCGAATGTTGACAAAACATAGGTAATCAAACTGCAACTATGCCCATGCGAAATGTCCATCTTGCCCCTCATTTATTCATGTGTTAGCCATATGTCATTAATTGTTAACGAAAGTTAGTTTTTAACTGAATTTACATTGAATTGCAACAAATTGACAATGTTGAAAAAGAGGTTGCAACTTTTACACTATTGGGAATCATATTACAAAAACTGATAAAACATGGATAACCAAACTGTAATTTACCAAGATGAATAATGAGAAGAGAGAGAAAGTGAATGAGTGAGGAGAGAGAACCAAATAAATAAATGTTCGTATAATTAAATAAAGTTTTTTAATACGTGACAACTAGATTGTGAGTGATCAAAAGTCACTTTGATAAATTTTACAAATATCCCACGGCCAATTGGGCAGTTAGGCCACTTACAATTCTCCCGTAGTCTCAAAATATTTTGTGATTCAAATTACGATTCAAATCTTTATTATCGTTTTCTTTTATAAAATTTTCAGATTTACTGTTTGATACATTGTTAAATTACATTAAACTCAATGAAATTGGGGGTTAGCCATGTACATAGACCATAGTGAGTTAAAAATACCAAAATCAAAGTTTTTAACAAGTGTTAAAACTGTCCGTTTGAATGTTTATAAGTCATAATATGAATTACTAGCACTTTGTAATACTATAATTAATTCCAAAATGCTTATCCTATCAAATCAATAAAACTATAAAACCACCGAATATTATATATCTCATATAAAAGGTTTATACAGATCAATATTCCAAATAAACCCCTAGGCCCCCTCTTCTCAACATCATTTATCATCGTCTTCCCTCTCCTTCCTTAACCTCACACTTCATTTTGGCCAAATCTAGTTTGAGAGCTCCAGAATCGGCCTCCTTTCCCATTGAAACTTCTCTTCTTACATCTGTCCATTGATCGAAAAACTGCACCAAATTTTACAATGTCCAGGTGACAGAATTGTCCCTATTTGAAAATTATTTAGTTTGATAATAAGTTTATTGTGAAGGTGGGGTTGTGATAATTAGAAACACATTTGTTTTAGGATAGGTGGGGAAGATTGAAGTAAATAAGGCAAAATTGCTACTCCACAAAAATGTGGCAAGCAGATGTAGGATCTTTATATATTATAGGCAAGGTTTGTTAATTTTCAATGTGGGATAATATCTCTAACACGCCCCCTCACGTGTAGTCGGGCTTTGCCAAAGGCTTACTGTAACGACCCTAACCCTAGGCACTAGTTTAGCATCATATTGTGTGCTTTTATTATCAATGTTAATATTATGTGTTCATTTTTATATACTTGATTCCTTATATTAAGATAAAATGATAGGGAAATAAAATAATGTTCTTGGAAGAAGTATAAAAATAGAAATGGATAAAATAAATAAAAAGGTGGGTAGTTAGATTTATTTGTGTAGGGGCTTTGGTGTAGTAGGGGAAAGACTTTTATTAAAAATGGTATGGGGGGCCATACTCCTTAAATCCCTCCCCTTTCACCTCCTTAGTCAATATTCCCCATACTCCTCCATACTTCCTACATCATCCCCTCAACCTCCCCATACCTCTTCATCCTCTTTACTTTCCATACTCATTCTTCTTCATCCTCCTTCATTTCTCCCATGGAAATCCTCCATGGAATTCTCCCCTAAGTTCCTCCTTCCAAAAATTATAATAAATGCAATTCTCTTCCATTTGAAGATCCGGGTGTACTTCCATGTTCATAGAGGCAAGGGGAATGCATCAAGCTAGAGAAATCATAGTTTCACCTCATATCTCTAAAGTAAGTTATTATGACTTCTTTCTAATAAATGTTCACTTTATGTGTATTAAATCTATTGTTGAAAGAAAATGATTTTGATATTTTAAAAATGATTAATTGAGTTGAAATGGGTTAGTCAAGGTTGAATTGATTTTGGTTGGAATATGGTGGTCTAAGTTGGAAGAAAGAGAGTATAGTGAGTATAAGATGTTCATGATTCTAAAGGAGTTATTGTATGTGATTATATCCATTTTTCTTTGTTTTGGGAGATATTATGAATTTATTTCCTTTGGATAGAAAGAAGTAGAACAAGGATTTAGTATACTTTAAATATTGAGAGTTACTATGATCTTCCCTCCTATTTAATGTTCATGAATGATTTGGTATGGTTATTGTTATTATAATGGTTATTGGATGCTTAGGAAACCTTCTTTGAGTGGATGAATGGGTTAGGGAAATAAGTATAATGTTGTTGTCCATGGAAAATAGTAAAGAGTAAGAAAGTAACATTTAAATCGAATAAAGAATGTTAAGATGGAATTGTGATAAGGAAATGTGAGAATTTACTAAGTAAATGAAAATGGGTGGGATAATCTTAGTTGTTTGGGAAAAGGTATGAAAGAATTAGGAGTAAATGGTTATTATTGGTTATGAATTGTTGGTTTAAGTGTTTGGTTCACCCGCGTAATAGTGAATTGGAGGCTTGGGCGGTCGCCCATGTGGCCGAGCGGCCGCCCATCCGTCCGGCCAGAAGTAGTTCTCTGTTTTCCACCCCTTGGCGGTCGCCCATCCCTACCCGTGCGGCCGCCCACCTCGGCAGCAACATACACCCTTTTGAAACTCACTTGGGCGGTCGCCCAAGTGGTGTGGGCGGTCGCCCAAGACCCCAGACCTCATTTTAAAAGCTGAACCTGAATTAGTTTAGTAAGCTTGATTTATCACTTATAAATTGTGACTCCCACTTGGTAAATTGAGCTTGAACCTTCATAGAGACCTGGTGATATAGAATATTGTCCGGGAAATGATTGATAAGCTTGAATTGTAACTTCACCAAAGTGGTTCAAACTTGGGAAGTAGGACTTGCACTTTTATTAAGATTTCTCGAGGTTGAGTATTGACTTCGTAAGAATGGTTTATGGTTTAGGGTGGCCTTACTTGCTCCCATACCTTGGTGATTAGTTGATCAGTGTAGAGACTATAAT
This sequence comes from Adenophora triphylla var. japonica, assembly GCA_022495995.1. NCBI lineage: Eukaryota > Viridiplantae > Streptophyta > Magnoliopsida > Asterales > Campanulaceae > Adenophora > Adenophora triphylla. Next base: position 100,809 of record JAFEMH010005678.1, read on the forward strand.
CACACTATTGTGTTAGTTAGGAATGTATATGTGTTACATCAATATATTGTGTCCCAAGTGTGGATTATTTGGCTTGTTGTTACATTGTATCCCAAGTGTGGATTATTTGACACGTTGTTATGTTATTCCAATGTGTGGATATGCTTGTTATGTGGTTGCATGGTTATCCCATTTGTGAATTTATTTGTTATCATTCATATTTATTGATGATACTATGCATAGTGTATTAAGTGGTTGTTGCACTATGGTATTGATTAGCATGAGTATACATTACCATGTTGTTATATTATGATGCATAGTGTATTAAATGATTGTTGCACTATGGTATTGATTAGCATGAGTATACATTACCATGTTGATATATGATTATCCCTTTTTGTGGATTTATTTCAAGTATCTATTATGTGCTTGAACGTGTTGATCTTCGGGGGTATAATGGAATTCAATCAATTATTGATTTGTTCTATAAGTGATTGAAGGTTCATTATACCTGTGACCGTTCCCCTCTGTGGCCACAGAGTGGGTGTGCTATCGACTGTATTGACCCAAAAGCTTTACAGACCGTTGCGATTGGTGATTAGGGGGAATGCTTCTGTATTAAGCCTAAAGCTTTACAGTAGCGATATTATTGTTGGAAACTCTGATATATGTATCTTTTCTTATATGGATCTCTGGAGTATGAGTCCTATAAGAGGTGAATGTGCTGAAGGCAGTTCACCAAAGAGAGGAGTTTCACTCCCACGTTGTACAACTTATTGTTCAGACGGGAAAGGTAAAATGAGGTAACGTAAGGTGTTTACCGCTTTCATAATGTGTTACGTGATACCATGCTATGTGTTGCATCTTATTTGGCATCTTGCTGCATTCATAATAGCTTATTGAGATTTATTCTCACCCCTTCCCTTTTACTGCTTTAGATTGTGCTGAGACAGGTGACCTGAACCAGTGAGGCCGGGGAAGAGTTTGGACTCTTGCTTTTGGGACTTATCCGGATAGGTATATGAGTGGGTTGTCGGAAGTCATATTTAAGTATTACCCTTTTATAAGCTGTAAGAAAAACTCTTTTGTCAAACAATGTTAATTAGGATTTTCAATGTAATTAATCAAGTACGGTTATTAAAGTATTTGTTTAAATTCCTCCAAGTGGAGATATTATTATTTGATTTTGTTTATGGAAAATTTAGAATTGGTTTTCTTGTAAAGGCAAATAAAAGTTTTAAAAATATAAGATGGGTTTTCTTAGTTTGAGCTCCTCAAGCTCGGGACACGCGTTAGGTCCCGGGTTGGGGTGCTCACAGTTGGTATCAGAGCTTAGTTTAGAGGTCAAGGGTAGATGTCTAAACTAAGGGGGAATGTGTGGAAATTGACGCCGAGTGTTTAATGCAGGAGTTCGTTCTAATGGCCGAAAGCAATAAGGATCAGCGAAAGGTTCTAGAAACTGAAGGAGATATGGTTATAGGTGGAATTCAGAATGAAGAAATGATGAAATTATTCAGGGTGTTTGCACAGGATATGGAGACTAGAGGATCAGTTCCGAATCAACCTGAGGAATGTCAAAGTGATGGTTGGGAAAGGTTTGTGAAGATGAATCCACCGAGCTTTAATGGATATCCGGATCCGTTAAAGGCAGAAAAATGGTTAGAGAAAATGAACAAAATCTTTGAGGTTATGGAGAGTCGTAATGAAGAGAAAGTTAGGTATGCCGTTTTCAAACTTGAAGGTCCAGCTGATCAGTGGTGGCAGAATTTGAAGGGAAGATGGGAGCGGGATCATACGCCCCAGACTTGAGATAATTTCACTCATCAGTTCGAGGATTATTTCATTACAATGGTTACAAGGGATAGGAAGGAGATTGAATTCTTAGGACTAAAACAAGGGAACATGACGGTAAATCAGTATTCAGTCCGGTTTGAGGAATTAGCTAGGTGTTGCCCTCATTTGGTATCGCATGAAGTGAGAAGAGTTCTTAGGTTTGTAACAGGTTTGAGGATTGAGTTTAGGAAGAAATTAGTGATTGATAGCTTCACCAATTATCAGACAACCATAGATAGAGCTTATAAGATCGAGAATAGCATTGAGGAAAATAGTAAAAAATCTGAAGGTGAGATTAGAAATAAACCAAAATATTGAGGACAAGGATCCAAAATCATTAGAGGGCAGCCAAGGGCTTTAACTTCAGGAAGGGTGAGAGGGGGACTTGTGGTAGCTTCTTCGTCTAGGCCAATATCAAAACAGTATGGGATGATTTGTAAATATTGCAAGAAGAGAGGTCATTCTGAAGATAAGTGTTGGAGTAAGCAAGGGAAATGCTTGAAGTGTGGAGAAATAGGGCACTTTAGGAGGAATTGCCCAAGGTTGCAGCGGGGGCGAGCTTCAGGCATCAGTCAGCCGGGTGGACGACAAAGAGGTGGTATCAAAAGAGATAACGAAGGGGAACCGAAAGAGAAGGTCTGTGATCACGTGTGTGTTTCGGGTCCAGGAGAGATAGATTCCTCAGGAGTCACTAGAGGTAAATTCCCTGTCTCAGAAGTAGGGGTCATATTTTATAGATCTTGTTTCATATCATTATGTGTGGCATAGCATGTTGCTTCTATGTGGCATACATTACTTGAGAAATTATTTTATTGTTAGAGGATTCTGCTCTTATGAGAGAATACCTCGAATCTCCTTTGGTTTACCACGATGGTGATGTGGTTATGGCTGAGCATGTATTGCCAGTTGATTTGGTATTATTATCAATTTATGATTTTAAATATACTTGACCTGGAGGGTTAAGTAGTTGTTGTGCATTGGTAGACTATCATAAGAAGTGAGTCTCCTTTTCTATACCTAAATTACTTATATTGGTTGTTAATATAAATAAACATCTATATGGTACTCTTGTTATATAAGCATTAAAGACAGAAAGTTTGGGTTAAAAGTGTGAAGGATATTTGGTATGTGTTAGACTTGCATAAGAAGTCTTTTCAGAAATTTTGCGTGCTAGTTGTGAGTAAATGGTAATTGTGTTTCCATCAAGGTATCTCATGTGTTGATTCTAAGTAGGATAATCAGAATTTTAATCCTTAGTTGATGGCTTTATGGTAAATGTGATTGATGAGCTCCTTGGGTATTTAACGTTAAGAGAGGATCATAAAGATAAATTGTGAGTTGTGTTAATTACCTTTAGTGGAAATTCACCGTTTGAGAAGTTTAGCAAATGTGAGTTGGCTCGCAAGGATTTTATATTTTGGGTTTTATAGTCTTGAGTTAAAGGTTACCATAGATCTTACAAGGATTGAGTACGTGATCTTTGAGTTGGCAAGTACCATCGAAGAAATTTTAAGGAGTTCTTGAGAATTGAACAATCGTTGCTTTAGTTAACTCTAATGGATGTATAAATGGTGTAGAATGTAATAAAGATAATTCATATTGATAGAGATGGAGAATAGATTGGCTATAGATTTGATCATCACCTTACCTGATGGATACGAGGACTTTGTGAATTCTAAGTGCGTATTAAAGGAGAATTAGGTTGTGATATTATGAGAATTGGGAAAGTAAGAGCGTATGCTTCGAGGAAGTTGACTTAGATAAAGTGGAATTTTCATACAACCTACCGAGATGTGGTTACAATTGTTCTTCGTAGTTAAGAGGAACCTTATCTTTTGAAACTTCCTTTTGGGATTGTCACAGATACCAAGAGTGGGAAGATTTAGTTGGTCGAAAGGGAGAGATTAGAATACTATTCAGATTCTTGAGAAATAGGTTATGTGTGTGATGGATCTCCTCTCAAACTCGGGAATTTTAATTAACCTTAGCGATTGTGAATAATAGCAGTTTTAGTTTAGCATTGGAATGGGTGTTGTACAAAGCTTGATATGGACAAATTTAATGGTATAATCCTTCGTGCGTATGGAGCTCTTCAGTTAAGGATGAGTTGGCGGATTTGACTTAGGTGGGGAAACTATTGAGAGTATTAGAATGATAGTTTAGGGAATTGAAATCCTAGGGTATTCGGGTTGTGAAATTATATCGAAGAATCATGCCGTTAAGGAAACCCTTTGGAAGTGTAATTTGAAATGCGTGAGAGGTAACCTTTGTTATTGATTCATAAGGTAAGCTAGTTTAAAATTCGGGACGAATTTTCTTTAAGGGGGAGTGAGTGTAACGACCCTAACCCTAGGCACTAGTTTAGCATCATATTGTGTGCTTTTAATATCAATGTTAATATTATGTGTTCATTTTTATATACTTGATTCCTTATATTAAGATAAAATGATAGGGAAATAAAATAATGTATTTGGAAGAAGTATAAAAATAGAAATGGATAAAATAAATAAAAAGGTGGGTAGTTAGATTTATTTGTGTAGGGGCTTTGGTGTAGTAGGGGAAAGACTTTTATTAAAAATGGTATGGGGGGCCATACTCATTAAATCCCTCCCCTTTCACCTCCTTAGTCAATATTTCCCATACTCCTCCATACTTCCTACATCATTCCCTCAACCTCCCCATACCTCTTCATCCTCTTTACTTTCCATACTCATTCTTCTTCATCCTCCTTCATTTCTCCCATGGAAATCCTCCATGGAATTCTCCCCTAAGTTCCTCCTTCCAAAAATTATAATAAATGCAATTCTCTTCCATTTGAAGATCCGGGTGTACTTCCATGTTCGTAGAGGCAAGGGGAATGCATCAAGCTAGAGAAATCATAGTTTCACCTCATATCTCTAAAGTAAGTTATTATGATTTTTTTCTAATAAATGTTCACTTTATGTGTATTAAATCTATTGTTGAAAGAAAATGATTTTGATATTTTAAAAATGATTAATTGAGTTGAAATGGGTTAGTCAAGGTTGAATTGATTTTGGTTGGAATATGGTGGTCTAAGTTGGAAGAAAGAGAGTATAGTGAGTATAAGATGTTCATGATTCTAAAGGAGTTATTGTATGTGATTATATCCATTTTTCTTTGCTTTGGGAGATATTATGAATTTATTTCCTTTGGATAGAAAGAAGTAGAACAAGAATTTAGTATACTTTAAATATTGAGAGTTACTATGATCTTCCCTCCTATTTAATGTTCATGAATGATTTGGTATGGTTATTGTTATTATAATGGTTATTGGATGCTTAGGAAACCTTCTTTGAGTGGATGAATGGGTTAGGGAAATAAGTATAATGTTGTTGTCCATGGAAAATAGTAAAGAGTAAGAAAGTAACATTTAAATCGAATAAAGAATGTTAAGATGGAATTGTGATAAGGAAATGTGAGAATTTACTAAGTAAATGAAAATGGGTGGGATAATCTTAGTTGTTTGGGAAAAGGTATGAAAGAATTAGGAGTAAATGGTTATTATTGGTTATGAATTGTTGGTTTAAGTGTTTGGTTCACCTGCAGAATAGTGAATTGGAGGCTTGGGCGGTCGCCCATGTGGGGCTGAGCGGCCGCCCATCTGTCCAGCAAGTAGTTCTCTATTTTTCCACCCCTTGGGCGGTCGCCCATCCCTACCTGTGCGGCCGCCCTGTAAGAACATGGATTAATGTAACATATAAATACTTAATAATATAATGATCAATATTATAATATATGGTATAAAGTATAGAACTCTAAATAATATGTAGAATTCCATAATATAAGTATACCATTAAATGATGGGCATAATGGTAATATCTTATATATCAATAGGTGTAGTCCCTAAATGAAGTGCCCCTTGGATTCCTATATAAAGGCCTATCCATCAAGCCTATGAATCACTAGTTGTTTACATTCTCATTCAGTCAAAACTCTTCCTAAGTACTTGAAGATCTAAGAGAGTAAAGGGCACTCATCATTTAGAAGATCTATTCCTCCATAATTTAAAGTCTATCTTCTTACTTCATTCTCTTTATTCAAGAACAAGAACAAGACTAAAGAACAAACATGGAATCACAAGGTAATTACACGCTTCCGTCTTCTTCTTCTTCTCTTCTTGATCTAGTAATGAGTCGGTTCATATTTATTGGATCGTAATTGTTCCAACAATTGGTATCAGAGCCTGCTCATATACTAGATTGAGTTTGAAATTTCTTATAAAGTCTTGTGCTTTAATTTGTTCAAGGTTTGTAATCCATGTAAAATTACACTTGTTTTTTGTTCTTGTACATAATACTCATTTTGTCTAAGAGTATTATGTTCATAACTTCATCCTATTTCTGAATTTTGGTTTTACTCAAAAGGCTTTCAATCCTTAATGTAAGATTATCCCATTTTTTGAACATAGCCACCATCCTTGGATGCGTTGTGAGTTTGTTCATATGCATAGCCACGCATTTTTTAAATGTGTTGTGAGTATGCGGATCTACTTACTTTGATTGGAAAATTGAGTTACCAAGGAAATAATGGTAAGGTCAAGTTTTAAGAGACACAATGGTTCATACAAGATTACCCCATTTACATAGCCAACATCATGTGTTTGGAGTGTGTAAATCTAGGTCTACTTGTTTGAATCATGTTAATTAAAGTGCGAACTTGTCCCATTTACATAGCCAATAATTATAATGCATTAAAAGGGAAATTTGGTTGGAAAACTGTTCATAAAAGGGTTTGAAAATAGTGACTCGTTCGTAATTTCGGGGCATTGGGGACGAGTCGTCCCGTAGGGACGAGTCGTGCCCATCAATTTTCTGGAATGGGACCTTTCGATTCAGCGTCCCTCTTATAGGGACGAGTCGTCCCCTTAGGGACGAAGTCGTGCCCTAAGGGACGAGTCGTCCCCTTTGAAATTCCAGTCGTCCGTAAAACTTCAGCCTCAAATATTTTTCATAATTTTGATAATTTATTGATAAAATATGATATCTGGACACCAAATACGCTGATTGGCGGTTCTTAAAGTTGTTAAACTTTAAGAATGGACGGGTAGAACATAAGGATATTGTCTTTTATTAATAAATTTTAGTTCTTTTCTTACCCTTTAAAGTTTCAAATTTACCTTAAGGCCTTAATTTTGATTAATTATATCCTTAACAATTTTGGACAAAATTAACATGCTTGTTTCCCAAAGGAGACCTTGTTGATTGAATTCAAACTTGTTAAAAGATGAATGTAAATATTGATATGTGATAACATGCTTGTTTCCCAAAGGAGACCTTGTTGTTGACTAAGTATTTGCATTCATGGGTAATAATTGAAGTTAAACTTTAGGTCATTTTAAATACTTTGATCCATCCCAAAGGAAGGCGGGTGTTTAAAATGAGTTGTTTATATTCTTTATTATCGGGAACAAGTACCTTAAACTTTAGGACACTTCTTGTACTTGATCCGGCCCAAAGGAAGGCAAGTACATGAAATGTGTTGTTTAAGCTATTTGTTTACCCTAAGATAAATCAAATTGTGAGTCAATTCGAAATCCAAAGATTAGTCTTGATGTCATATTGATTATCTTTATTTTGATGGAATTCATTTTGATATAATTAATCATTGTGTAGATTCTTATACATGTTTTGTGTCATTCTTTTGTTCTCTTCATTCGCATTTGATCGCTGCTTCATCTATTACTACTGCCATAAACTCAATACCTTTGCTAACTGGGACAAATTTTAAAACTTGGAAAAACAAGATTATTATGGTCTTAGGCTGTTTGGACCTTGACCTCGCATTAAGAGAACAAGCTCCTGCCCCTCTAATCGATAAAAGCACCGCGGAAGACCGCTTGAGTTCGTAGAGGTGGAAGCGTTCTAATCGCGTCACCTAAGCATTATAAAGAATGCAAATTCCTGAGACATTTTTGAACAAAGGTGTCTCCGAGGATAATGGAGCTAAAGGCTTTTTGGATGCTCCTAGAGGAACGCTTTGCAAAAAGCGATAAATCGGAAACAAGTGCTACCTTAAGGAAGCTTGTTTCCATGCGGTATAAGGGCACCTAAGCATAAGGGAATATATAATGGAAATGTTTCATCTATCTTCTAAATTAAAGGCACTCAAGTTAGACCTTTCGGAAGACTTGCTTGTGCATTTGGCTTTAATTTCTCTTCCTCATCAATTCGGTCATTTTGAAACGACCTATAATCAAAAGGACAAGTGGAATATCAATGAATTGATTTCACATGTGACAGAGGAAGAGGATAGATTGAAACAATCTAAACCCGAAAGTGCTCATTATGCATCTACCTCTTCTCGTGGGATAAAGAGAAAAGGTAAGGAGATTGCGGTTGCATCAAAGAAGCCTAAGGGATCATCAAATGATCAAAAGGTGAAAAAATGCTTCTTTTGCAAGGACCCCACACACATGAAGCCCGATCGCCTAAGTATCGCCAATGGCGAATTAAGAAAGGTATGTCATTTAGCTTTGTTTGTACCGAAGCTAATTTAGTTTCAACTCCTTCGTATACATGGTGGTTAGACTCGGTGCAACTACTCACATAAGTTCATGTATGCAGGTTGCTCGAACTACCGAACGCCCAATGAAGGTGAAAGATTCATCTACATGGGAGCTGGAAAGCCGGTAGAGGTGGAAGGCATAGGGACCTATAGATTATCATTAAGTACCGGATATTATTTAGTTTTGAACAATGTATTTATTATTCCATCATTTAGACGGAATTTAATTTCCGTCACTACATTAGATCGAGAAGGTTATTCTTGCATCTTTGGTAATAATAAATGCAATTTATATTTTGATTCAAAGCTTTTTGGTACTAGTTCTTTGTCTTATATTGATAATCTATATTTACTTGACACAAATAATTCATTAAATGAGTCCCATAATAATGAAACTAACTCTCGAGGCATAAAACGAAAGTTTTCAAGTAAAAACTCTTATACCTTGTGGCATAGGCGTTTGGGTCATATCTCCAAAAGGAGAATTGACAAGCTTGTGTCCGAGGGAATATTACATAAACTTGATACTCCGGAAAATAACTTTTGTATTGAATGCCTTAAGGGAAAATTTACAAATAGTACAAACAAAAATGAATCCTTGAGAGCTACAAAAGTCTTAGAACTAATTCATACGGACATATGTGGACCGTTCCCTACCCCTTCATGGAACGGACAAACATATTTCATTACGTTCATAGACGACTTCTCTCGTTATGGATACATTTATTTACTTCATGAAAAGTCTCAATCATTGGACGTTTTCAAGTCTTTTAAAACCGAAGTTGAAAAACAACTTGAAAAGACTATTAAGAACGTTAGATCCGATCGTGGTGGTGAATACTACGGTCGGAATGACGGTTCGGGAGAACAACGTCCGGTCCTTTTGCTCGCTATTTAGAAGAGTGTGGGATTGTCCCTCACTACACCATGCCGGGGACACCTAGCATGAATGGTGTAGCCGAGAGACGTAATAGAACCCTTAAGGATATGGTAAGAAGTATGGTTTCTTGTACTTCTTTACCTCACTCATTATGGGGCGATGCTTTGAAAACCGCAACCTACCTTCTTAATAGAGCTCCTTCAAAAGCTACTAGCAAAACCCCTTATGAATTATGGACCGATAAGAAACCGTCCCTTAATCATCTTCATGTTTGGGGTTGTCCAAACAAGCTAGGCCTTATAAACCTAACGAAGGAAAGTTGGACGCTAAGACAGCTTAGTAGTTATTTTGTAGGGTATTCTCAAAGATCTAGGGGATATAAATTCTATGACCCTAAAACTAGAACCTTTTTCGAGACGGGAAATGCTAGGTTCTTTGAGGATGTTGAGTTTAGAGGGGAAAATTTGAATAGTAATTTTGAATTTGAAGAAATGGAAGAGGAATTCGTTTCTATACCTCTTCCTATAGTTCCTATCGAAAATCAAGCGCTTGTGCTCGAAATTCGACAAGAACATATAATTCAAAATGACGTTAATTCTCCTATTAATGAACAACATGAAAATGTTGATGAGGAAATTCAACACCCTCAAAATCAAGAAGAACCGGTGCCATTAAGAAGATCTAATAGAGCAAGAAGGAGTGCTATACCGGATTATTATGATGTATATCTTGCCGAGAATGAGGAACCGTTAGGTTTAGTGGGAGATGAGCCAATCACCTTCCATGAAGCCATTAGTGGTCCAAATTCTCATAAGTGGATTGATGCCATAAATGAAGAGTTAAAATCCATGAATGATAATGATGTTTGGGATCTTGTCCCATTACCTAAGAATGTGAAACCCATCGGATGTAAATGGATCTTTAATACCAAAAGGGATTCACAAGGTAATGTGGAAAGACATAAGGCCTCGTCTTGTCGCTAAAGGATTTACTCAAAAAGAAGGCATTGATTACAAAGAAACATTTTCACCGGTATCCTCTAAAAATGCTTTTAGAATCATTATGGCTTTAGTGGCACATTTTGACCTCGAGCTTCATCAAATGGATGTAAAGATGCCTTTTCTCAATGGTGACATTGAGGAAACTATCTATATGAAGAAACCGTAAATGGTGACTGATTCGGATCAAACTAGTCAACTAGTTTGTAAACTCAAGAAATCCATTTATGGGCTTAAGCAAGCATCTCGTCAATGGTACTTAAAATTTAACCAAGTTATTCTTTCATTCGGTTTTGAAATGAATCATGGTGAAGATTGTGTGTACCATAAGTTCAAAGGAGTAGATTTATAATTTTGGTTTTATATGTGGATGACATTTTACTTGCTAGTAATGATAAGGACCTTCTTAAGGAAACCAAGAAATTTCTCTCAAACAAATTTGAGATGAAAGATCTTGGAGAAGCTTCTTTTGTATTAGGAATCCAAATACATCGTGATCGCTCACGGGGTATGTTAGGATTATCACAAAAGAGCTATATAGAGAAGGTGTTACAAAGGTTTAGCATGGAAAATTGTAAACCACATGACACCCGATCTCTAAGGGAGATAAGTTCAGTTTAAATCAATGTCCTAAAAATAATCTTGAATCCAAGTATATGGAAAATATCCCTTACGCATCGGCAGTAGGAAGCCTAATGTATGCTCAAGTTTGTACTCGCCCAGATCTTGCCTTTATTGTTGGCATGCTTGGGCGATATCAAAGCAATCCGGGAAGAGAACATTGGGTCGCGGCCAAAAGAGTGATGAGATACTTACAAAACACGAAGAACTACATGCTTACATATACAAAGTCGGATCATCTTGAGATCATTGGCTTTTCCGATTCGACTTTCTTTGGATGCCAAGATAGTCGCAAATCGACATCGGGTTATGTCTTCACTTTGGCCGGTGGAGCGATATCTTGGAGAAGTGCCAAGCAAACATTAGTTACTACTTCCACCATGGAAGCCGAATTTGTTGCTTGCTATGAGGCATCCAATCAAGCTATATGGCTGCGTAAATTCATTGAAGGATTGCGAATTGTCAAAGGTGTTGAAAGACCACTTAAGTTATATTGTGACAATCGGGCCGCGGTATTGTACTCCAACAACAACAAGAGTTCATCTAAATCTAAGCATATAGATATTAAGTTTCTTGTTGTGAGAGAAAGAGTACAAAATGAACAAATAGAAATAGAACTTATTGGTACAAACTCCATGTTAGCGGATCCATTTACTAAGGCGTTATCTCCTTTAGTATTTCACGAGCATGTTGCTCATATGGGTGTAATGACTTTTGATAATGCCTAAATCAGTGGGAGTTTTAAATATTTCTATTTCCTTGTATTGTTTTCATTTAAATTGATCTCATTTGGTTAAAGTAGGACTAGTTGGAGAATATATATATGCATTCTTCATATATATTCATTAATTTTCCATGCTACATATCTATACTTTATCTATGTCATTTAGTTGGATATATATATATGTGATTAATGTGGGTTTAGTTGCGAATCAATTACAACGAATGCCCCTTTAGTCCTTATACTTATATGACTAATGGACGGGATTGTTTTCGAATGACAACAAAGTGCACATAAGGGTTGTCATTTGTGTTATAAATATGATTGAAGTAATTTATTAAGTGAAGGTATATGTTATAATAATCCAAGTGGGAGATTGTAAGAACATGGATTAATGTAACATATAAATACTTAATAATATAATGATCAATATTATAATATATGGTATAAAGTATAGAACTCTAAATAATATGTAGAATTCCATAATATAAGTATACCATTAAATGATGGGCATAATGGTAATATCTTATATATCAATAGGTGTAGTCCCTAAATGAAGTGCCCCTTGGATTCCTATATAAAGGCCTATCCATCAAGCCTATGAATCACTAGTTGTTTACATTCTCATTCAGTCAAAACTCTTCCTAAGTACTTGAAGATCTAAGAGAGTAAAGGGCACTCATCATTTAGAAGATCTATTCCTCCATAATTTAAAGTCTATCTTCTTACTTCATTCTCTTTATTCAAGAACAAGAACAAGACTAAAGAACAAACATGGAATCACAAGGTAATTACACGCTTTCGTCTTCTTCTTCTTCTCTTCTTGATCTAGTAATGAGTCGGTTCATATTTATTGGATCGTAATTGTTCCAACACGCCCACCTCGGCAGTAACATACACCCTTTTGAAACTCACTTGGGCGGTCGCCCAAGTGGTGTGGGCGGTCGCCCAAGACCCCAGACCTCATTTTAAAAGCTGAACCTGAATTAGTTTAGTAAGCTTGATTTATCACTTATAAATTGTGACTCCCACTTGGTAAATTGAGCTTGAACCTTCATAGAGACCTGGTGATATAGAATATTGTCCGGGAAATGATTGATAAGCTTGAATTGTAACTTCACCAAAGTGGTTCAAACTTGGGAAGTAGGACTTGCACTTTTATTAAGATTTCTCGAGGTTGAGTATTGACTTCGTAAGAATGGTTTATGGTTTAGGGTGGCCTTACTTGCTCCCATACCTTGGTGATTAGTTGATCAGTGTAGAGACTATAATCACACTATTGTGTTAGTTAGGAATGTATATGTGTTACATCAATATATTGTGTCCCAAGTGTGGATTATTTGGCTTGTTGTTACATTGTATCCCAAGTGTGGATTATTTGACACGTTGTTATGTTATTCCAATGTGTGGATATGCTTGCTATGTGGTTGCATGGTTATCCCATTTGTGGATTTATTTGTTATCATTCATATTTATTGATGATACTATGCATAGTGTATTAAGTGGTTGTTGCACTATGGTATTGATTAGCATGAGTATACATTACCATGTTGTTATATTATGATGCATAGTGTATTAAATGATTGTTGCACTATGGTATTGATTAGCATGAGTATACATTACCATGTTGATATATGATTATCCCTTTTTTGTGGATTTATTTCAAGTATCTATTATGTGCTTGAACGTGTTGATCTTCGGGGGTATAATGGAATTCAATCAATTATTGATTTATCTATAAGTGATTGAAGGTTCATTATACATGTGACCGTTCCCCTCTGTGGCCACAGAGTGGGTGTGCTATCGACTGTATTGACCCAAAAAGCTTTACAGACCGTTGCGATTGGTGATTAGGGGGAATGCTTCTGTATTAAGCCTAAAGCTTTACAGTAGCGATATTATTGTTGGATACTCTGATATAGGTATATTTTCTTATATGGATCTCTGGAGTATGAGTCCTATAAGAGGTGAATGTGCTGGAGGCAATTCACCAAAGAGAGGAGTTTTACTCCCACGTTGTACGACTTATTATTCAGACAGGAAAGGTAAAATGAGGTAACGTAAGGTGTTTACCGCTTTCATAATGTGTTACGTGATACCATGCTATGTGTTGCATCTTGTTTGGCATCTTGCTGCATTCATAATAGCTTATTGAGATTTATTCTCACCCCTTCCCTTTCTTTGCTTTAGATTGTCTTTGAGACAGGTGACCTGAACCAGTGAGGCCGGGGAAGAGTTTGGACTCTTGCTTTTGAGACTTATCCGGATAGGTATATGAGTGGGTTGTCGGAAGTCATATTTAAGTATTACCCTTTTATAAGCTGTAAGGAAAACTCTTTTGTCAAACAATGTTAATTAGGATTTTCAATGTAATTAATCAAGTACGGTTATTAAAGTATTTGTTTAAATTCCTCCAAGTGGAGATATTATTATTTGATTTTGTTTATGGAAAATTTAGAATTGGTTTTCTTGTAAAGGCAAATAAAAGTTTTAAAAATATAAGATGGGTTTTCTTAGTTTGAGCTCCTCAAGCTCGGGACACGCGTTAGGTCCCGGGTTGGGTGCTCACACTTACAACGTGAACTTATTAATCGGGTGGCGCGAAGTAACATCGTGGGCCGTTGGGCCTGCACGTGTAAGGATCTGCTCTGATACCATCTTAAATTATGAGGTTCCACCTTAAAACCAATTGGTGATAAGTGGAGTGGCCCAGGATCTTTATATATTATAGGCAAGGTTTGTCAATTCCCAATGTGGGATAATATCTCTAACAATTTCTTTGGAGAGATGAAGATTGAAGACCTTAAGGGTCCGCTTTCGAGTTTTTAACGAAGAGAAAAGAAAGTGATGGGAGGAAAAAGGAGAGAAAAGAAAGGGAGGAAAGTGAATTTAAATTCCTTCCGATATGCTTCCGAGTTAGAAAGAAAATGAAAAGAAAAACAAAATTTTCTCTCCTCATGCTTTCGAGTTTTAAAATGAAATGAGAGGAAATAAAAAGAAAATGAATTCTATACCCTCATTTATAAAAATCCTAGTTGAAGGGAAACAGTTAGTTACTTCAAGAACACTGCCGAGTGATAGTAAATTCGCCTTAATTGGTGTCTAATTAAGAACATCACTGCAGAACTAAAACTGACAAGTCAAAGTTGAAAGCAGATATGGTTATTACGGTTCACTTCTCAAATTGCGTTTTTAAAATGTGAATACTTAGACTAAACACAATGGTGTGTTGAAATGGGGATGAAACCCATTTCAACCGGTTGGAAAGCTGCAGTGGGAAGATGAATAGGGATTGGATGGATTAGGTAGATGAAAGTTTTCATCCCGGTATGAAAGGTTTTTGTTTTTTTTTTATATTTATTCGACATGTGTCAGTGTGTAATTGGCCATAAAATGGCGCTTGTGACTCACCGCCTCACAAGGAGCGTGAGGCAAAGCAATTTTTTTTTCCTGATCCTTCCACGTGTCAATGCCTTATTGGTCCGTACTTTATCATTTTTTCACCCAATTATTTAAGCTCAATTATCTCATAATAAATGATTTAAAAATAAAAAGAAAAATTCACCAAAATTCATCATTTTTTTCCCTACAAATTGATATAAGTTTCATTTGATTTGGACACAAAAAAAAAACACTCATTTTTCAATTTGAGCTGAATTATCACCTAGTAAATTAATTTTTTTTAATTTTTTTTTCACCAAAATTCATCATTTTTTTCCCTTCAAATTGATATAAGTTTTATTTTATTTGAACAAAAAAAAAAATACACTCAAAGTGGTGGGGTATAGAATGATGAGTTGGAGGGAGTTGAAATTTAATTTAAGTTAGCCATTGGAGTGGGGGTAGATGAAATATTAGGTGAATGAGAAAAAGTGTAAAAAATGTTAGATGAAATGGAGAAGTGGTATAAAATCACTGTGTGTAGTCTTAAGACTAGCAGGGATGGGTATCTCATCTTAAGATTGAAAAAAAAACAACTCCCTTCTCCTCCTGTTGATTCTTCTCAATAACATTTTAATTTATCTTTTTAAATAATACTCACTCCGTCACATAATAAGAGTCCTATTTTACTTTTTGGTACGTCCCAGATTAGGAGTTCTACTTTGCTTTATTACCGAAATGACAATAGTCAAAGTGCTTGAGAAATTTAGTTATTCCCAAAAAATATTAAAAAATCAATTTAATTGAACATTGATAAGTTTTTTTAATTAAATTCAAAAAATAGTTGTTAACAATTTTTGAATAAATTTTTTTAATTAAATTTTAATTATAAAAAAATCAAACTTCAATCAAATTGACAAAACAAAATTGAGATGTCCCGAAAAAAATCATTTCTCACTTGCGAACAGCTCACTTGTGAACGTCTGAGAAATCAGTTTTTTTTTTCACATGTAAAAAACTGAAAAATTAATTTGTTAATAGTTCACGACTGAAAATTACAATTTTTTTTTGTCTAAAATCATGAAATTAAATATTTATAAAGTGGATAACAAAAACATTTATACTTTGATGCCATTTAAGTACGTGAAAAATACATATTTTTAATTTGTCCTCTAAATAAAATTCAAAACTTTATTTAGTAACCATTTAATTATGTGAAAAAATACAAAATTTTAATTTGTCCTCTAAATAAAATTTAAAACTTTATTTAGCAACAAAGGGAGTAGTATGTATACATTAGATTATTATATGTAACAAATTAATAAAGCATTTTTTATGTTATAAAATCATTCTTTGGAAGCTTACAAAGTCGACAGTCTTTTTTCATAACTTTTACGGTTTAGACAGATCTACCGCAACATGGCTACACGGCCACATCATCACTTCAACTAGCTTGTTGTTGCAATCTGCTATATTTGACCAGCGACTCCATTGGGGCCGGATTCACTAACGAAATCTCCATAGGGCCCGGATCCACAAACGAAGAGTACTCCCATCGTCCTCCTCACTACAAAATGGCTACACGGCCACATCATCACTTCAACTAGCTTGTTGTTGCAATCTGCTATATTTGACCCGCGATTCCATGGGGGCCGGATTCACAAACGAAAACTCCATAGGGCCCGGATCCACAAACGAAGACTCCCATCGTCCTCCTCACGCTCACCTGATTTCTTCCGGTCTGCCTTATAGTCCAAGGTTTTATGCATGGCGTTTTCTAAAGTAGTCAAGGCTTGCTCCCATGCCTGGGCCTTCACCTGCCACTCTTGTGAGTTGTTCTTATGATTCTCTGTAATTTGCTTCATAGTTGCAATTTG
This sequence comes from Adenophora triphylla var. japonica, assembly GCA_022495995.1. NCBI lineage: Eukaryota > Viridiplantae > Streptophyta > Magnoliopsida > Asterales > Campanulaceae > Adenophora > Adenophora triphylla. The sequence goes on from JAFEMH010005678.1 coordinate 117,624, forward strand.
CTTCATAGTTGTAGCATCCATCTCTTTCTCTTTGAGTTTCTTGTGACACAGTTTTATGTCACAAATCATGTGTGTTTTCATTCTGCAGACACCATTTTCCAAATTGGAAAGTGTTAAAAAATATTAGGAGAAAGATGAATAAATATGTACATACTTGAATTTGGGATTTGGTCTGATTTTCAAGAAATTGTTATAGCTAGTCTAGTTTAGCATTCAAGTTTTTGAGCTTTATCAACTGTTGAATTTCTATATTCAAAAGGTAAGAATACCACAAAAGACTTTTGAGAATGACCCCTTTGAGGTAAATGCATGGGAAGCAAGCTAGAAATTTAGAAATTAATGTATATTGCATACTCTCTCTGTTTCTCACTCGAAAAGGAATAAAATGAACCTTGTATAGGAATGAATGAGAGTATAGAGTGGAATAAGTGTTGTTAGTATGAAAATGAGATACGAGAGAGAGAATGTGTGGTATGAAATATTAAATAATTGATTGGACAAGAAAAACACCAAAAAACTTTTTAGGTAAATGGGAAGCTAAAAATTAATGTATACTCCTTTCGCTTCATTCGAAAATGCAAATGATTTCATTTTGAATATCTTATTTAAAAAGACACACAGCAAAAGTGAACTTTTAAATATTTTTTTCATTCGTGAGATCCACTTGTTATAATAATAATAACTATTCACTTAATATTATATACCCCACATTTTCTTCCATACATCACTTTTCATATTTACGACACTTACTCTACTATACACTTTCATTATTTCCCGTATAAAACTCATTTTATTTCTTTTTGAGTGAAACAAAAAAAGTGCATATGTAATTAATTGAACAAGAAAAACAAAAATGTGACAAAAAAAAAGTGATACGAGAAGCACATGCATACCAAAAATGAAATGCTATGAACAACGACCTCGTTTAGAGAGAGAGAGAGAGAGAGAGAGAGAGAGAGAGAGAGAGAGTCGATTAATATTTGTAAAAACTTTAACCATGAGGATTGAGGAGTGCCTGCGAGAATACAATCCTTGAAGACAATTTATAGAATAAATATAATGAAAATTAGATGGATCCACGTGTAAAACGTGTACCATCAGAATATTATATTAATGACATATTTAGAATTATTTTGATATCGTACATTTCATTTATGGACAATTGGACATAAACTTCCATAGTTAATTATAACTTTTTGAAGCATGCACTAGCTACCACTGCCAATTTAGTGTGACATCACCATCACCGGCACTAGCATGACACTTTCATGTTAGAATATTACAAATTTCATAATATTATATACTTCTTTCGTCTCATACACCAAGAGTTCTACTTTTTTTTTTTTTGGTTCGTCTCAGACCAAGAATTCATTTCTATAAATGACAAGTTTTTGAATATATTTATACCCTTACAATTTGATATATTTACAAAAAAACCATTCATTATACCCTTATAAAGTTAACATATTTACAAAAAAATCAATCATTAGCTTACTATTCCCCCCACTCATTCTCTCTCCTATTAAAAAATCAATCATTAACTACTACTCCCTCCGTCCCACGTGAATGCAAACTTATTTCCTTTTTGGTCCGTCCCACGTGAATGCAAATTGCCCAAAATGGAAATAAATTTATTATTTTATATTCACCCTACCCCACCCACTCATTCTCTCTCTTCATTTCCTACCACACAATTTATTCAACCAACTCCACTCATTCTCTCTCTTCATTTCCTACCACACATTTTCATTATCTTAATAATATTTCTTAATTATCGTGCCCGAAAAAATGGTCCACAATGACGTGGGACGGAGGGAGTATTTCTTATCCCATATTACAAAAAAACATTTATTATACCCTTATAAAGTTAATATATTTACAAAAAAAAAACAATCATTAACTATTATTCCGTATCTCACATTTAACTTTTATTCATTTTTTAAAAAAATTCTTAAGAAGCGTGAAATCCTCCCCGAGGACCCTTGATCTGGGACGGAGGGAGTATAAAAATATAATTACGTATACAAGTATTTTGATGTCAATTTTTTTTTTGAATCTTCTTAAAACCAAAAATGAACACTTTTTATGGTCTTAAAATGATATTTATCAAAATTAGATGATGTTTTCAAAAAATTTGGCACAATAGTAAAGTTGGGATAAGTTTTAGAGTTCGATCCCTTTTCCCGACTCCTGATGTAAGACATCGTAAAAAAAACTAAATGAAAATATACGATTCAGTTTGGCCTAAAAAAAAATCGATTCTTGCTAATACTAATTTACTTCTATATTATATTCACTCTATTCCGGAATAAGATTGCTACTTTAACTTTATATGTAGATTAAGAAAAATAAGTATTGTGAGTATAAAAAGTAAAGTATGAGAAAAAGCGGATAGGGAGTTTTTGTTGTGAAATTAACAAGTAGACCTCATTTTTCAGTTTAATTAATAAAGCAAATAAGAACCTTATTATAGCACAGACTACAAATGAAAATAAGAACCTTATTCTATGAAGGAGGTAGTAAATACTACCTTAGCACCAGTTTGAGTTTCTTGCATCCATTTTTAGTATTATCCCATATTAAGGTTTTTTGTTGTTTTATTATTTAAAATTGACAAAATCTTGCATCCATTTTTAGTATATCCCATATTAAGGTTTTTTGTTGTTTTATTATTTAAAATTGACAAAATGAGGCTCATTTATTATTCTCACAATAAAAACATCCATTTTCTATCTTTTACCTTATTTTTATATTCATAATATTTATCTTTTTTTTTTATAAAGTCAAGCGAGTAACTCTTGTGAAAAATTAGTTTTTTTTTCAAAATGTTATAAAAAAACTAATTTTCAGAATAATTCATCACTCTTATTAGTTAGATTTAGTGCTTTAAAACTAAATTTTTTCTTATATTTATGAAAAAACTAATTTTTTTTCAAGATTTTGGCAAGTCAAGCTAATAACGGAGTGGGAGTAAAAAAGATTGCCACAAAAATCAGGAGACAAAACAGTCCAATCATGAACAAGTTACATCATTGCCCCTGAAAACTACGCGAGTGTAGACGTGTTCAAAATCTAACCGGAACCGGCTAACCGGAGGTTATTAACCGGTCAAATAACCGGTCAAAACCGTCAACCGCCTTAACCGTAACCGCCTTAACCGAAACCGACGGTTAACCGGTTCGGTTAAGGTTAAGATTTTTCAAAAATCGGCAACCGACGGTTATAACCGGTTTAACATTTTAAAATAATTTATTAACAAAATTATATTTAAATTCAAAGCCACGGCCAACGGGCCAAGGCCGGCCATGTCTTGCCAAGCCACAGCCAAATGATAAACATTTAGCATTGGCCAAGGCCTCATTATATACAAGGCAAGACAATTTACGTTTTCTTCTTTTATCAATGTGGGATAAGTGACCAAGGCCAAGGCAAGGCCAAGGCCAAGGCTGCCCCATTTAGTCCTTTGTTTTCGATGTGGGATAGACCAAGGCCACGGCCAAGGCCAAGTTCATTTTTTTTAATTATTTGAAAATATTTTAAATTAATTTATTTAAAAAAAATCAAAATGAATAATTAAAAATATTTTTATTTTCAAAATGAATTAAGCCATATAGATTATACAATAATTAAAATTAATTTAAAAATTTTGTGCTTTTATAATGAAACCATATAGAGATTGTATGCCCGAATACATATCCTCGGCCACCAATCACCATCGTAAGCCCGACAAATATTATTACACATATATGTGTGTGTGTGTATCAATGAATACACATATAATACACATATATGTGTGTGTGTAGTGTGTACCAATGCATACATAGATAGACACAAAGATAGATGTATGTGTGTATCAATGCATCATAGATTCATAGATAGATACAAACATAGATACATGCATTGGTACACACACACATATATGTGTATCAATGTATGTATATCAATGCATTGGTACACACTTACATATATGTGTATTCATTGATACACTCACACATATATGTGTATCTATGCATGTATCTATACATGCATTGGTACACACACACACATATATGTGTATCAATGCATGTATGTGTATGCATATATCTATCTATGTTACTGTGTATGCATTGGTACACCGTATACACACATATATGTGTATTCATTGGTAAACACACACATATATGTGTATTCATTGGTACACACACATATATGTGTATCAATGCATGTATCTACCACTACTATCACTACTGCCACTACTACGTACCACACTATCACCACTACTACTACCACCATTACTACCACCATCACCGCCACCACAACCACCACTACTACTACATCACTAAACCCTAAACCCTAATTGATATACCCTAAATTCTAAATGCTAATTGATATACCCTAAACCCTAATTGATATACCCTAAATGCTAATTGATATACCCTAAACCCTAAAACCCTAATTGATATACCCTAAATCCTAAATGCTAATTGATATACTCTAAACCCTAAACCCTAATTGATATACCCTAAATGCTAATTGATATACCCTAAACCATAAACCCTAATTGATATACCCTAAACCCTAAACACTAATTGATTATTGATATACCCTAAACCCTAAATGCTAATTGATATACCCTAAACCCTAATTGATATACCTTAAACCCTAAACCCTAATTGATATACCCTAAATTCTAAACTCTAATTGATATACTCTAAACCCTAAAGGGCCTAAACCCTAAATGCTCTTAAATGTAGATTTAGGGTTTAGGATTTAATGTATACTCCCTCCGTCCCACGTGAATGCAAACTTATTTCCTTTTTGGTCCGTCCCACGTGAATGCAAACTGCCCAAAATGAAAATAAATTTATTATTTTATATTCACCCTACCCCACCCACTCATTCTCTCTCTTCATTTTCTACCACACAATTTATTCAACCAACTCCACTCATTCTCTCTCTTCATTTCCTAACACACATTTTTATTATCTTAATAATATTTCTTAATTATCGTGCCCGAAAAAATGGTCCTCAATGACGTGGGACGGAGGGAGTATATGATATTTTTAACAAAATTGTATATATTTATTTTGGAAAGGAGAGTATAATAATTTTAAATTGGTAAAATATTGCCAATTATTTTTATTATTTGTCAAGATGCTATTTATTTGTCAAAATAAATATTTCAAAATAATAATTTTAAATTTGTTAAAATTTAATTAATTTATAAACATTTGATTATCTTAGTAAAATTTTATGAAATGAACCGTGGATACTCGCGGCGAGTGGCAACATGATTAATGGCAAAATCTCGTAATAAGGTTATTCTCATCGGCTGATTAGGCCAAAATTATATTCTTAAAAAGCCCTGAATAAAAATTTACTTCCTCCGGCCTCCGTTCCATTTAAGGAACACTTTGAAAATGTGTGTTTTTTATTAAGATGACAATTTTGAACAGAACCGTGAATACCCGAACTGAATCGAACCGAAGTTGACGGTATTAACTGGTTTAACTGAATATGGGGCGGGTAATGGGGAATAACCAAAATGAAAAAGTGGGGAACGATTTGGTTTTGGTATTAGCATTACCCGCCCCATTACCCGCACCATTACCTGAACCGAATGTTACCTGAACTGCTTATAGTTTTCTTATTGTAATCTAGTGAATCTTTTCTTATGTTTGGTGAATTGTGTCATACACAACTATTTAATTTTTTTTGAGCTCTTATGAATGTGATTATATGAGTTTAAGTAGAAAAATTATCTTTTATCAAAGTTAATTTTTGAGTTTTTTTTATCGCTAAAGTGCTTTAAAACAAAATATTAGTTTGACTAATTCCCCGCGGGGATTTCCCGATTAACTACTACCCGTGGGGAATGGGTATGGTATGAAAAATTGATTACCCGCCGGAAAATGGGGCGATTATGGGGCATTAAATTGAATTGGGAAATGGGGGTGGTACAATGTATAAGTGCCTCGAACTGTCCCCATTGCCATTCCTATTTTTTATACAATTTAATAGCAAAAATACATAAATATTCTTGTTATCCATTTTTTAAACATTTAGTTTTATGGTAATAATCTGAATAATGAAAAATAATTTGTTTAGAAAACGTTTTGTGACATAACATTTTACAAAAAATACAATCATTTTAGGACAAATTTTTCTTGAATCTGGACATTTTTGGAAAAGAGGGAGTAAAATTTTTGTAAATGACAACATTAAAAAGAATAATAAAAAAAACTAAATACTCCCTCCGTCCCGTTGATAAGTTCATCATTTTGAGCATGACATGCAAATTAAGGAAAAAGGTAAGTGGAGAAAGTGTTGTGAGTGTAAAAGTAAAATATGAGAGAAAATGAGTGGAGGGAATAGTAAATTTGAAAAGTGTTGTGAGTGTAAAAGTGAAATAGGAGAGAGAATGAGTGGGTGAAATAGTAAAAATTCTTTGTCATTTTAGGAAATGTGAAGCTTTTAACGAGACACCCGTTTTAACAAAAAAGTGAAGTTATCAATGGAACGGAGAGAGTATACGACACTAAAATTCTCTCTCATCTCACAGGTTCGCTCATTTTCCCTACCGCATTCCTCTCTCCTCTACAACCAAACAACTTTGATTGCTCTACATCACCACTGTATCATCTGGGCCCAACTAGTTCAAGTTGCACCACCCAAATCCCTATAAGCGCCACCAAACTCCACCGCGAATCCAACTTCTATCCTCGCCTCCGATCATCTTCTTTTGTCTCACACACAACAATTAATTGGTGATGTAATAGTAATGTAAGTGTCATGTAGGAGGGTTCCCTTGGGGTCAGGAGTATAAGGGGTGCCCTGACTATCTCAGACATATCCCGCTGTTTACCTTCGCCAGTCACTGAGGGGCCGGTGACTGGTGGTTCAGGACTTAGTTCGACGAAGCTGAGAACCTGGGTATCCAAAAAAAAAAAAAATGGTGTCCCCCTCCAAGTCTGTAACTGCTCCTCATGCACCTGCTGCAAATGGATGTTCAAACTTAAACTCAATATTTAAACATCCAACAAAAAAAAAATGACGGAGAAGATGAAAATGGTAAATACTAAATACAGGGAACGAAAAATTTCAACGCTGTCCTTGCCCGTCTCGTGTAAGTATACACGAGATGTCATCTATCATCTCGTGTATATTTACACGAGATGGAAAGAACGCTGCCCTTGCACGTCTCGTGTAAGTTTACACGAGATGTAATCTATCATCTCGTGTATATTTACACGAGATGGAAAGAATGCTGCCTTGCACGTCTCGTGTAAGTTTACACGAGATGTAATCTATCATCTCGTGTATATATACACGAGGTGGTAGATGATATCTCGTGTATACTTACACGAAATAGTGTTCTCCAATTCAATTTCGTCGATTTTTCGTAAAAATCTCAATAAATTCCTCTGTATATAGTGAAATTATTTTGAAAATCCCACTCATAATTGTTTATTTTCGAATTGTGTGTTTGGTTGATCCAATTTTATTTTGTATATATAAATTGTGACCTAGGGTTTCAGATCTCAATTTGTTAATCACGACGGTTTCGACAATAGGATTGTATCCGAGCAGTGTATATGATTTGAGCAGTCGATCTGTAAACCCGCCACCGAAAAATTCAATTGCTACTGGTGGATACGGACGACTGCTGATCGTGAAAAATGAGGGAAGGCGAGGTTCTGCCGGCGTTTGGAGAGGGGAGTGAGAATTGGAAAGACAGAAATTAAAAAAAAAAATATATATATATATATAAATGGATATTTTGGTAATTTTATTGATTCCCTGTATTTTTTGTTCCCTGTATTTAACTATATCCGATGAAAATTGATAAAAGATGATAAATTAATGAAGATTGGGTGTATAGATGTGTTTGGTTAATTTATTTTGAAGGGTAAAATATTAATAATTATGGTGTATCTAGTTATTGAACCCATTACCCTTAAACAAAAATACCTCCCCTAAAACACACTCTCTCCAACCTCCGACAGCCACCACCACCGCTAATAACTACCACCACCAATTCCCACATTTGTCAACCACAGCGGCCACCACCTCAACCACCAGCCACTAATGCCACAATCCACACCACAATCTCTGATCACCACCTCTGGCTACTATCTCTCGCCACCACTTCCCACCTCCTGCAACCACCTTCAGCCACTACCTCAGCAACAACCACAGGCCGACACCACCACCATCTCTCGCTACCACTTCCCACCTCATGTCACCACCTCCACCACCATCTCACGCTACCACTTCCCACCTCATGTCACCACCTCCGTCACCCCCTACCCACCCCTACCCACCCCACCACAACCTCTCGCAACCAATGACAAATAATCAAAACTAATGAGAAATTTGTAATAGACTAATACAATATGCGCAAGAACACTAGACAGCAGATAAATCAACCCTTCCAATGGCATAGACATTTCATTATTTTTTTTCCTCAGACACAAATAACCTTCTGCACACACAAACAAACCATTATGGGTTTGAGACCAGAATGAAGGAAATTATAATGAGAACAAATAACAAATTAACACCAACAGGATCCAATCCAAGACAGACAACCAAACTAGTCATTGCAAATACACAAGGAGAATAACATGTCCATAACGCTGCAAGTACGCCCCGGTTTCCACAGTCTCCTATCATATTCATATATCAACCAAGGTCAACTCCGAGACGTATGGTCAACACACACTGATATATAATAGAGACAGAGTAGAATGCATCATACTTCAAATCCTGGTCGTTGCTTCTTATATCTTATCCAGCTTATCAGCTTTGACCACAGGGTTAGCTTTCGCTATGGCATCCCTTCCAGCAGTCCGATAATCAAATGGACATTCATGTTTGTCAGAATAACGATGAGCTGAACAAAAGAGATTTCCGCACTTGCAACTGAAACCCGTTAAACCTACTCTCTTTCGACATGTGTTGCATCTACTGGGACCCACTTTTGGGTTCGCCTCGGTTAAGCTTGAGGAAGCTTGTGTTGGAAGCTTCAACTCCAACGGTTCAGATTGGACGACAATGGTATCAGTAACAACAGGTTCCGTCAGATTGCTGCCTGAGCCACCATTAACAATCTTCTCAAAGGATGAAGCTGCAAATTTTTCCTGTTCTTGCTTCAAGATTATGTCCTTGTGGCACTTTGAGCACATGTTCATTGTGGCTGCACTCCCAAAGAAGCCACAGTTGTTGACACAAAGAATTGGGCCTTCTGGAGCTTGGCATCCTGTCTCTTTGGCGGACTCCATCTTTCAGCTTTTCTGTAGCAGAATTATCATAATTAGCAGGAGTATAATGAAAGGCCCAACACACAGACACAACCGGGCATGTAAAATTTAGGTGCAAGCCTGAACGTAAGAGAAGCAGTTCCTGCCCGAAACTGAGATTGAAATCTATATATTCCGCGCATATATAAAAAAGTACTCAATATTTGCCATTTTAGAGCTCAGAGATTTCTTATGCCAGGAAAACTATAAAAGAAAATAGTCTATCATCGAAAATTTCCGGGTTGGAAGAATTCGTTGAGATAGAAATGCTACGAGAACAAGGCAAGAATCCCTTTTAACGAGATACTTTACCAATGGAGGAAGATTCTTCTTTCTTTTTCGCTCCTATTTTCCTTTCTAGAAAAGGGATATTTCGCTCTTACAACTATACGGTATATTCTTTACTTTTGCCATTGTACTCAATTTCCTCTCCTGCTTGTGCCCCAAAATACTGACATGCCATGCATTAATTAGCATGGGAGTATGAAAAGGAAGCACTTCTGGGGCTCTGCCAACTTGGAGAAAGCAAATCATGTATAATGGCAAAAATAGCATAAAGAAGTAGAGAGGCAAAAGTAAACGTGATGTATACTGCAGTGGTTTAAAAAAATAATATAGACCTAAATTTTAAGTCCATGATGAGCAACAGAGAAAAAAGGAAGTCCGTCTAACTAATTTGGGGAAGATTGGATATCTATCTGGCAGGAGCGGGAAGAGAAAAGTGAATGAGATGAATAGACTTCCATTCACTTTCTTCTTTCCAAAGAAATATGACGCTCAAGTAATCTCCGACTTATATCCATCAAAGAAAGCAGCTTCAGATTAATGGAACTATATAGGATGATCACATAATACTCTACGATTAACATCCATCTATTACCTCCCGGTCTCGATCAATAATAGATCCTAAGTTTTAAGATTGTTATTTTTGTGGTATATCTTGACCACCTAATCCACACTTGTTACCAATCCTACCATTAAAGCTCCAGTTTTCCATTCAATCACAGCCTCCGCCTACGGGGAAGGCCTTCTTTCAAGAAGTTGTTTAGTGGAGAGTGGGCAGAAGGGAAGGAGGTCCTCCCGGATTTTTTCGAATTAGACGGGTCTGTGGTACCGGGAAAGCATTCGTAGAAGCCAAGTTAATGCCAGATGTAAAGGATTTCGGTTATAGTTTTCCATGTGACGGATCGGGACTTTCATGTTGTCAAAGAGTTGAACAATATACTTACCCGTTCACCGCCTATAAGAAGGTCCGTTCCCCGCACAGTCGGGTTGCTCACGCGTCACTTTTTGAGAATAGGTTATAGGGCAATTGCTCCCTTATAATTTTAAAAATTTTCTATTTTACTATTGTATTTTATTTTTTTATAAAAAGTGGAATTATAGTGTAATTTATTTAAATTTGTACCCATTCATGTCTTTATTTAAATAATAGAAAATTTATTCAGCCCCTAATACGTAACAAATTATGTCCCCATTTTTTGTTAGCTCCGTACTAATATACTCCCTCCGTCCCATTAATAACTTCACTTTTTGCCAAAACGGGTGTCCCGTTTAAAGCTTCATCTTTCCTAAAATGGCAAAGAATCTTTACTATTCCACCCACTCATTCTCTCTCCTATTTTACTATTACACTCGCAACATTTTTCAAATTTACTATTTCCTCCACTCATTCTCTCCTATTTTACTATTACACTCACAACATTTTCTCCACTCATCAATTTCCTTAATTTGCGTGCCCACCCCAAAAGGGTGAAGCAATTACCGGGACGGAGGGAGTATACCCCACAGTCTCATTTGAAGTTTCGCTTATTTTTCAATTAAACGTTCCAATTTCGCTTATTTTTCAATAAAAAGTATTCAATATTTGCCATTTCAGAGCTCAGAGATTTCTTATGCCAGGAAAACTATAAAAGAAAATAGTCTATCATCGAAAATTTCCGGGTTGGAAAAATTCGTTGAGATAGAAATGCTATGAGAACAAGGCAAGAATCCCTTTTAACGAGATACTTTACCAATGGAGGAAGATTCTTCTTTCTTTTTCGTTCCTATTTTCCTTTCTAGAAAAGGGATATTTCGCTCTTACAACTATACGGTATATTCTTTACTTTTGCCATTGTACTCAATTTCCTCTCCTACTTGTGCCCCAAAATACTGACATGCCATGCATGAATTAGCATGGGATTATGAAAAGGAAGCACTTCTGGGCCTCTGCGAACTTGGATATCTATCTGGCAGGAGCAGAAAGAGAAAAGTGAATGAGACGAATAGACTTCCATTCACTCTCTTCTTTCCAAAGAAATACGACGATCAAGTAATCTCCGACTTATATCCATCAAAGAAAGCAGCTTCAGATTAATGGAACTATACAGGTTGATCACATAATACTCTACGATTAACATCCATCTATTACCTCCCGGTCTCGATCAATAATAGATCCTAAGTTTTAAGATTGTTATTTTTGTGGTATATCTTGACCACCTAATCCACACTTGTTACCAATCCTACCATTAAAGCTCCCTTCCAGTACAGTAATTTATTCTATTCAATGAATTTCAAAAATAATTCATATTACTATTTATGTATGCACCGAGTAATATGAATTTTAATAGAAGACCCACACTCTATAGCCAGGACAAGCTATTATGATGCTCGGACTCTTTGGTTTACCCCGCCGGACCATTGTCAACAAAACTAAAATAGGAGTGTCCGACACGGGTACGGCAGGGTAAACCAAAGATTCCGAGCATCAGAGAGAACAAGTAAGTAATGTTGGCTTGAGACTATACACCCTATCAAGACCAAATCAAGGCCTATTATTACTATAATAAATGACGGGTAATGCTAGGAGCACAAAATAAATTTACAAAAATATGAATGCAAAATGAGGTAGCAATATTTTATAGGTTGCATCTATTGTGGACCCGACATACTCTAATTAAAAACACCAATACAATTATGACACATCATTTTGTAAAACAAATTTTGTATATTTTTTTTTTTTTGTAATTTTAGTATCACCCATAAATGACATCAATTTAACAAAGTTTCAGAGAGGATTTCACCTTGAGCAGTATTAACCTATAAGCAAAAACAAGTCTTTTACGAAGTTTTGCATGATGCAAAGATGGAGCAACTAATATTAAGCATACTGGTCATTAAGAAATACCTATATATTTGCAAAGTTATTTTTCCTTAAAAGAGTAAATTTTTTTATCAGAGTTATCAGTCCTCTCTTCATTTCCCAAAGCTATTTTTCCTCCATTTACTGATAGCATAAATAACAGGAGAAGCTAAGATATTCAATAGAAATTAAAATTAGGCAAAAGTTTGTTCTTACTTTTAGTAAATAGAGAACCCTAACATAATCAACAAAAATTAAAAGAACCCTAATATAATTAACCAAAACTACAAGAACCCTAGTATAATTAAAAATAAAATAAAAGAACCCTGATATAATTAACAAAAATTAAAAGAACCCCACCTCAACGTAATCAAGAAGACACCTTTTGGGACGATCTTGACAAGAAAAATCGAACCAAAAAATTTCCTGACTCCCGAAATTAAAATTACAACACAAAATTCAAACAAAAATTATTCATCAAAATCCCCCAAAAATGGGAGGCATAAATAAAATAAATTTCATAAAAAATTAAGAACAATAAAACAAAATCGAGGATTAGAGAGGAGATGGGTCGTACCTTAATCGAGTAAAGAATCGGAGAAATCGAAGAAGAGAGAGGAAGAAGGGTTCGAGAGGAGAGAGAGAGAGGGTTTGATTCTTGGTGGTTTGGTTTGGGTTTCTGATCTCGTTGTAGATTTTGACTATTTAATACTCAATGTTGCTTTCCATTTCAATTTCTTTTTCCTCTTTCAAATTATTATTCTTTTTTTTTTCTTTTTTCTTTTAGCTAAATTATTGTATTTCACTTGATTATATACTAGTACATGCCCGTGTTCAAGGACACAATTTTTTTATTTTTTTTAAAAAAAAAATTTTTTTTAAGGACAAAATGGGAAAGAGACAAATATATGAGAGCATAATGAAAAAAAACTCATTTGAAACTATTCATTCAACTGTTCACTCATTCTCTCATTTATACTATAGAATTGTCCTTTGCCTTTAAAAACTAATAGTTTATACTGTCCCGATAAGGTTCTTACTTTATTTTTTGTTATGTTTCAGTTTAAGGTTTTTAGTTACTTTATTACCCAAAAAATGGATGATTATACTCACTTGTCATTCTCACAAAAAAAAAAAAAAACACTCTGACCACTTTCTCTCTCCTATTTTACTTTTCACAATTACAACATTTATTTTTTCTTAATTTTTGTGTCAAATAAAAATAAAAACATTAAATCGGAACGAGGGAGTATATAATAGTTTCTTTGATCATATTATATGTACATTAATTAAATAACATGAGGGTGTTTTAAGTACATTGAATAAGGACATGTATTTGAAAACTAGAATTTTCAGGTTTCTAAAAAAAAATAGGTGATTTGCTTAGGAATCCTTTGTTTAGATCAGTATTCTTTTTTAAGAATTCTATAATATTTTTATTTTCGTCAGACCCATCAAAAATTTGAGATACATCTATCAGAATAAAAAGTCATGTATGAGAGCAAAAAAAAAAAAAACTTTTATACATGACTATCAGACTTAAAAACACTGTAATACATGTACCCTGTGGATTTTTTATAAATTAAATTTCAGTTGATGGACTTGATAGAAATTAAATAAATAGAGAGTCCTTTTTAAGAATTTCAATTTGATTCAGGGACTTTTGAACAATTAATCCAAAAAACTAGATTTCCATAATTAATAGAGATTCATCGTAACATTTTTCCCTTTAATGATCATTTTCAACATTTTATTTTCAAATATTTATTTATTCCTTTTCTTTAAGCAAAATATGTACTCCATCTGTCCCATTACAAGTTACACATTTACTATTTGCACAAAAATTAAAAAAAATGTTAGGGAATTAGGTGTTACAGAAAGAATATGGGGTATTGAATAATAATTAAATTATTATTGTGAGTATAATATGTGGATCTCATTAATATCAAAGTAATAAACATTTTCAATTTAATGAAACGTTCAATAAAAAAAGTGTGTAGTTTGCAGTGAGACGTTTAATGAAAAAAGTGTGTAATTTATAATGGTACAAATGGATGAAGTATTTATTCATTAAAATACAAACGGTAAATATGTATTTTCGGTCCCCACCCAAGATTCAACCTGGATCATGGAAAATAACGTACTTATACTCCCTCCGTCCCGGAACAATCTTCACATTTTTCCTTTTGGACGTCTCAAAACTTACTTCACACATTTAAAACTTACCTAAAATGGAAAGGAATCTTTACTATTCCCTCCACTCATTATCTCTCCTACATTATTTTAATACTCACAACACCATTATAATTTACTATTCTCTCCACTCATTCTCTCTCATATTTTATTTTCACACTCACAACACTTTCAATATAATACTCCCTCCTTAAAATCAGTGCAAACAGTGTTTGTGAAGATTGTTCCGGAACGGAGAGAGTATATATTTCTGAGGGGCATGATTATAATTTTAGTAATAAGGCATTAAGATAAATTATCTCCATTATAAGAAAATAAAATTTGTCTCAAAAAACATCTCTTGTCTATGAATATTTCATAAAAGTAATCTAACTTTAAGTAATTACATAGCATAAATTTTTCTCGTTAATCCATTCAATTTTATCAGTTAAATTTTTTATTTGTCAGTAATATTCAATCCTGCTGAAATATATGTTTGGAGTTTTAATTAAAAGACAAACATTTTTTAACGATAGATTATTGAATATACTAGGGGCACAAAATAGTCACAAAATTATAGGTGTAATAATTTTATTGGTGTTTTTAATTAGAGTGTAGCAGGTATACTATCGATCCAACTAATAAAATATCGTCAACTCATTTTGTAAGCAAAATTTTGTGACTTTCTCTTATACCCTTAGCATTGCTCTAGATTATTTACTTTACCTGATTAACTTGATTAACAAGCGATTTTGCTATTTTAAAATTGAGTTTTTCTATATTAGAAAAATATTTTTTGTTTGAAATACTTCTTCCGTCTCATATATCATTTCTATTAGTGTTTGGGTATGCGAATTAAAAAAATGTAGGTAGTGTAAGAGTTATGAGTATGAAAAGTGAATAAGTAGGTAATAGTAAATTGATTGGTGTTATAAGTTATGAACATAAAAGTAAAATAAAAGAAAACGAGCGGGGTAGTGTCAATATTTTATTAACCATAGATGTCTATTTTAGGAAATATAAATGATACATGAGACTTCCAAAACGGACTAATATAAATAGCACTCCCTCCGCCTCATTACAAACTATACACTTTTCTTATAGGACGTCTCACTATAAACTACACACTTATTAAAATAAAAATATTTTATTACTTTTATATTAATGAGACTCAAATGTTATAATCACAACAACAATTCAATTATTATTCTTTGCCCCTTTCTCTTTTCTACTTCACTTTTCATACTCACAAGACCTATTTTACTAAAAAAAAAAAAATTCTCGTGCAAATAGTAAATGTGTAGATTGTAGTGAGACGGAGGAAATATATGGGAGTATGGGACCGAGGGAGTATTGTGTAATTTTAAATTTAAGAAAACAAATAGAAAGTTTACAACTGAAAAAAATGGCATTTACCAAAAACTATTTTTGAAATATAGATATTACCAAAAAAAAAACTCCACACAAGTTGAATATTACAAAAAAAACTATTTAAATATTACAAAAAATTACTTTTTATTCATTTTTTTTTTCGTTTATCTGTCAAACAACGGATAAATGCATTATCAGTTATAAAAACTGATAATGCATCTATCAGTTGTTTTAACAAAAAAAATCAAGCACAAAATATTCTTTAAAAACTGATAAATGAATTTTTCAGTTATAAACAACAGATAAATGAATTTATCAGTTGTTTAACCAAAAAATCAAGCACAAAATACTTTTAAAAAAACTGATAAACGAATTTATCAATTATAAACAACTGATAAATGTATTTATCAGTTATTTTAATCAAAAAATCAAGTATAAATACTATTTTAAAAAAATGATAAATGCATTTATTAGTTGTTTTAACTTAAAAGACAAAAAAATAAGAAAAAGAAAGCAGTTTTTTGTAATATCACACCTTAAATATTTTTTTTTGTAAATAAAAAGCAGAAAGCGATTCAGTCAGTCTCCCCGGGCTCCGGTTGATCGTAGAGCCGCAACACTACGTACGACTTTTTTGAAGTAGTTTTGATAAAAACTCCTTAAAAAATCAATTTTCATTTAGTCGGTACAATTTACTTACCTGCGGTGACCAGAAAAACATTGTTATGAGCTATCCTCTTTAGGGTTTGGAACCATTTTGAAGGCCGTAGAGCATCTCCAACTCATTTCTTCAAATTTTACTTCATTTCTTCAAATTTTGCTTCAAATGTTGCTTCAATTTTTTTTTCCTTTTCAACCTATTTCTTCATTTTTACTTCAAAAAGAATATTCTTAGCATCGTTCCATTCTACCTCATCATTCGACTACTTCTATAATTTCACAAATACTACACAAAGTTTAATTCTTTTACGTATTCAATCCTCTCTTTTGTTTAGAAATAAAAATTTAAATAATGTATTTATAATTCAAATTACTAATAAAATATATTATATTATTAAAGAAAAAATACAAAATAAAATGACGTTGACGTAAATGATATATTGACATAAAGAAAACATTGGCACAAAGAACCAAATTTATAAAATATTCCAAAGTTTACATAAAAAGGATATGTTGACATAAATATTAGTATGTTCTATTACTTTGTTTTCATTAAAAATGTGTGACTTTTCTATTATCATGTAATATTAACTACTATGTTGTTATAAATATTAGTATGTTTTTATTTTTTTAATTTATGTTAAATTTTAATATATCCGTCTTACTTTTTTCTTTTGATTTTTCTCAAATAATTAACCCAATATTAAAATAAAAAACATTTTAAATTAATTAAATTAATTAAAATAATATTAATAAATTTTTTCATTTATAGAATAAATAAAATATAACTTTTAAAAATTAGAGGGTCTAAATTTAAAATTTTAGCATCCTACTTCAAAAGAATAGTGTTGCTTTCTTCATTTTTTAAACAAGATTTGAAGTGGATCCCCTAGTCACCTTAAACATTTCTTCGAAACCCTTTCACATAAACCCTAATCCCTAATTTCATTTCCACACCCCCACACACTCAGACAGCGAATTTGCTTGGGAAGAGATGTTCTGATGGAGCAACATCAGGAAGCAAGAGATATGAGATAGAAAGCATTGTGAATCTTCCGGAGGATGTGATGATCGAAATCCTTTCATGGCTTCCGGTCATCTCTCTTTTGCAATTCAGGTCAGTTTCCATAACATGGAAAAATATAATCGATCGACCCCTTTCATTTCAATATATCAATCAAAAATGAAAATGAAATCCCATTTTCTTCATAACTACTCCAGCAGTCCCAAAATGTTTATCTCATTTGACTTTTTTGTTGAACTTTGATCACAAATATATGACAATTTAATTATGTTCATGAAATTCTAAAAATTCTTATTGATTCACCATTAATAATATTATCAACAACAATTTTTAGAATTTCATGAACATGATTAATCTCTCATAAATTTGTGGTCAAAGTTCAACAAAAAAAGTCAAATGGGACAAACATTTTGAGACGGAGGGAGTATTATGACAACGTCTTGCAATCAACAAATTTTTTATTGTACCCTGATGAAACCCTATCCAGGACCGATAAACTGAGGGGCCTAGTCAGATTCCAAGACGTTGTCAAAAAAAAATTGTTGATTGCAAGACGTTGTCATAATAGCTTTTTTTTTTTTTCCTTCAGTAAACCATGGAAAGAAAGAATGCTCAGGAAGAGGATCCCATGACAGAAGAAGACTTGGAGCTTTGCTTCGCAGTTGGACGCAAACAACGGGAGATGGCAATTGAGGGGTCTAGTCGAATTCCGGAGGAAAGAGTGGACAATACTGTTCCATCATTATTACCCGCTGAAATTGTACAAGAACATGATAAAAGTGATAGATTTCTTTGACAAACGGCCTTCTGGTGAAGAAAAAGTGGACGGTGCTCCATCGGTTTGTCAAAGAAAATCGAAAATGGAAGAATGTTGAGAAAGAGGATCCTGTGACAGAAGAAGAATTGAATCTATGCTTGGGTTTTGGAATGAAACAACGGGAGCCGGCAACTGAGAGGCCTAGTCAGATTACATTTCAGAGGAAAAGTGGACAGTATTGTTCCATCACTATTACCCGCTGAAGTTGTACAAGAACATGTTGACAAACTGCCTTCTGATTGAGAAAATGTGGACAGTGCTCCATCAATTTGTCAAAGAAATCGAAAAGGGAAGAATGTTGTCAAAAGGGAAGAAAAAGTGGACAGCAACACTACATTGGCTCTCTCTTAATTGCTAATACTATGTATCACATAGCTTCATGATTACTACCCGAGGAACAACATTGTTGTTGCCTTCTACAAGCTTATATTCCTTCATCAGCCACCCGGTCGTCTTTTCCCCCTCTTGTCTTTTGGTTCTCCCTCATATGCCCTTTTCGTTCCAATCTTTTCCTCCGCTTCCCCACAAATCGGCTCTTCATGTCCCATGACCTTCCAGTAGCCAATTCCAGCTTTCCTGTCCTGTCTTTTTCCATTCAAGTATTTCTATGACCTGTCCGTAAAAAAGTACAACTCTTCCCGATGAAGTTTAAACATACCTGCAGTAAGATTACAAATTAATCAGTTAGAGCTATTAATTACAGTATACAAGATCATACTAAGAAATAAGTTTACTTTTCAGCTCCTTGAGATGACGGCTGACACGTCATACTCTCTAATTCTGTTCTGATCCTGGTCCAACCCAGACACTTTCCTCCTCAAGTAATGATCGATCAGGTTCCTGTTGGTGGGATTAAACAGGTAACCAAGTGGCAGTTTGTCAAAAAAATTCTCTATCAATTTTATCATTTTTTGCTCCAACTTCAGCTGGTAATAATGATGGGAACAGTACTGTCCACTCTTTTCTCTGGAATCTGACTAGCCCCCCTCAGTTGCTGTCTCCCGTTGTTTCGGTCCAAAACCCAAGCATGATTCAATTCTTCTTCTGTCACAGGATCCTCTTTCTCAACATTCTTTCCTTTTC
Source organism: Adenophora triphylla var. japonica (assembly GCA_022495995.1). Classification (NCBI taxonomy): domain Eukaryota; kingdom Viridiplantae; phylum Streptophyta; class Magnoliopsida; order Asterales; family Campanulaceae; genus Adenophora; species Adenophora triphylla. The sequence goes on from JAFEMH010005678.1 coordinate 137,156, forward strand.
GATTTCTTTGACAAACTGATGGAGCACTGTCCAATTTTTCTTCATCAGAAGGCAGTTTGTCAACATGTTCTTGTTCAACATCAGCGGGTAATAATATGATGGAACAATATTGTCCACTCTTTCCTCTGAAATCTGACTAGGCCCCTCAGTTGCCGTCTTCCGTGGTCCAAAACCCAAGCATTGATGGTGTCCTTTTTTAGATTCAAATATCCCTTTCGTTGCAATGCCTTCTCCTTTGATGGTGTCCTTTTTTGGATTGCATGTAGACATTGAAAATCAGATTGTTGGTCCTAGATCGCTACTTCCATTTGATTTAAGTGATGAACAGTTTCAAGATGTGATACCCATGCCAAACCCCTCTCAAGGATTGGCATGTCCGCCTCTTGCTGTTTGTGGTGGTTTTATTGCAATTATTGATTGCAGTTATGCTCAAGATGAGTTGAATTTGGATGTGCTTCAATCGTGTCGCGTTTGGGTGATGGTGGAGAAGGGACATTGGGTATATAAATTTGAGATTGGACCATTTGAGGGAATTGTGAGACCGTTGGGGATGTGGAAGAACGACACTGTTATTATCGAAACTGATGATCAAGGACTGGTTTTATGTGATTCTTTTGGTCAGATATAGAAGAACATTCCGCCCTTTGAGTCAGAAAAATTGATGTTTTCAAGCGTTTTTTTACAGTGAGAGCCTTGTTTATGTCAATGTAGGTGATCATGGTAGTGAATCAGATGAAGAAGAGGATGATTTAGCTGACTTTTTCCGCCTGGCATGTTCCTCTACGGATGAAGACTCGTAATGACTTCTCAGATTCTTCTCTTGAAGTTGAACCTTTGGTCTAAAGGTTCAACTTGTGGCTTTTTTATGTCAATGTGTTTACTCGTTCTGCCGTTTGATTTATGCTTGCCTTTTCTTATTACTCTATCTTGTGGCTTTTTTACGCAGTCTGGTTTCTGGTTACTTATTTTCTGTTTTAAAAGTATTTCTCAAAATGTCACACTTTTAAAAGTATTGACCAGAATAGCCTAGTTTTTAGAATTCGCGGTTGGCAACTGCGTTTTCAAAGTTGAATTCGCAGTTGCCATCCGCGTTTTAAAAAAAAAAAAAATTAAAAAAATTATAAACCCGCGGTTGCCAACTGCGAATTCATTAATGAAAACGCAGTTGCCAACCGCGAATTCTAAAAAACCAGGCTATTCTGGTCAATACTTTTAAAAGTGTGACATTTTGGAAAATACTTTTAAAAAATCTGTCATTTTGGGAAAAAATTCTTCAATCAGGCAGAGTTAGTTTGGCCATCTTAACTACATAGGTCTCAAAACATTTTCTCAAGTGCTTTAATAAGATTTCAAGGACTTCAGAGTTGAACTAAATGATAAAAACCATTTACTACCCCCTTCGTTCCAAAATGAATGTCCAAAAATTTCTTAAATTTGCTCTTGGGAGTATTAGAGTTTGATAAATATATTGCTTCAAAATTTACATGAAGTAAAACAAAGATTATTGCCGAATATTTGCTTGTTCATAAAACATTTTTTCGGATACGAATTGTGCATTACTGAGTTTTGCCTTTTTGCCGTTTCACTCAAGAACTTGGTTTCCTTTGATGCATCACAAAACAAGCTCTTTGGGTCATTGCCTAGTGGGATTGGTGAAGCCAAAGGCCTGACAACTCTAGTCCTCCACTCCAACATGCTCAGTGATTCGACATACAAAAACTTGATTAATTGGTGCTTGCTTGAATCTCGAGGGATTTGAAGTTCAAAACAATGGGTTTTCTTGGGATTTTCCAGATAGTTTATGGTTATTGCCTAAATCAAGCTCTTTAGTGCAGAAAACAACAGATCTTTATGCCAAATACCCGTTTCGATATCAATGGCTTGTCAACTAGAGCAAGTTCAAATCGACAACAGTTTCATTAGTAAAATTCCTAATGGTCCAGGATTAGTTTAGAGCTTGTACAAATTCTCAGCCTCTCTAGTTATGGTTTGTAATAGTGAGTGTGGCTATTGGATTTCTTCTATCCTCTCAGAGTTACGGAACAAGATTTGATTGTTGCAATGGATGTAATGTTCGATAGTGGAAATTGTGGAGCTTTTGGGAGAGTTTACGTTATAAATCTACCAAGTTGGGAGCTTATTGCTGTCAAGAAGATAACAAGTATTGGAAACCAGTCATTCAAAACTGTGAAAGTTAAGGTGAAGAGACGGACGCATACAGCTTTGATGTAGCCTTCTTGTTAGAGCCTATGACAGGGCGAAAGGCCTAGCCAACAGAATATAATCAGTGGTCGGTAGTGGAAATTGTGGAGCTTTTTGGGAGAGTTTACGTTATAAATCTACCAAGTTGGGAGCTTATTGCTGTCAAGAAGATGACAAGTATCGGAAACCAGTCATTCAAAACTGTGAAAGTTAAGGTGAAGAGACAGACGCATACAGCTTTGATGTAGCCTTGTTAGAGCCTATGACAGGGCGAAAGGCCGAGCCAACAGAATAGAATCAGTGATCAATTGCACATGCTAAAAAAAGGAAATCTCATCGAACTAGAATTTAGGGTCTGCTCCAGAGTTTGGTTTTGCGGGGAAAGGGAAAGAAAAGGGAGCTCATTTCCTCCCTGGGCGTGCTCCTGAGTTTTTTCAAGCGAGGAAAGGGAAGGAAATGGAGGCCTCATTTCCTTCCATTTCAATCCTCCCGTGAGTGCGCGGATTGGGAGGAAAGAAATGTTACCGCCATTTCCTCCCCCTCCCTTCCCTCCCCCTCCCTTCCCTTCACTTTCTTTCCTTGCAGTAAAAAACTCGGGAGCGGACCCTTAAGCCGGCCACATGTCTGGTCCTCTCGCAATAAGTTTGATGAACCAGGTAATATGTTAGATGCAAAACAAATCGAACTAGAATAAGCCCAACACATGTCTGGTCTTCTTATTGTTCGATGAATTAGGCAATTGAATGTGAAAATTTGTTCTTATTTATTTTTTCTAACAAAAAAACCTGATTTTTTTTTTCATTTTTTCCTGAAATTATTTCCATAAGCAGAAAAAATGGAGGAAGATGAAGAAGGAATAGATACGGAGATGAAGAGCATCCAACTAAGCAGCTTCAACCTTCCAAAAGATGTAATCATCGAGGTCCTTTCATGGCTTCCAGTCAAATCTTTATTGCGATTCAGGTCAGTTTCCCGAACATGGAGAAATCTTATAAGATCAACCCCTTGTAATGGTATTTTCGCCATCGGTGTTAACAAGCGAATCGGTCTTTGGAATCCGGCGATCAAACAGCTTAGGGTTCTCCCTGTCGAAAATCGACCAGAACACTCTCCAAATCCCTATAACGATTCAAATAATCTTAGCCAAATTGGATTTGGATTTGATCCAACCACTAACGATTACAAGGCTGTTTGGTATCGCAAATTTGGGGATCGAGCGCCAATTTACCAGCTACTTGTTTACTCATTAAACACCCATTCATGGAGAGATTAAACACTGAAAGTTTTACTTCTTTTAGATTCAAATATACCTTGGATGAACCTTTGTCCTTCAATGGTGTTCTTTATTGAAAGGCATTGGGAAATGGAAGGGAAGATCAGACTTATTGTTTAACAAGGTTGCTTCCATTTGATTTAAATGATGAACAATTTCAAGACGAGATAGCTGCGCCAAACCCTTCTCCGGGATTGGGGTTTCGGATTCTTGATGTTTGTTGTGGTAATCTTGCAACTGTTGATTGTATTTATACTCAGTCTTCTAAAAGATCCCGCCTAAGGGCGCCTAGGCCCCTCTCCAACGACTAGTTCTAAGTCCCGTCTAGGTCCCGACTAGTTCCCGCCTAGGCGCTAGGTCCGGCTCCGCCGCCTAGTATCCGCCTAGCGCTTTTTAGAACCTTGTTTATACTGAAAGAGGGCTTCAATCGGTTTGCATTTGGGTGATGGTGGAGAAGGGAAATTGGGTGCATAAATTTATTATCGTTAAACTAAATGTTTAGAAAGTTATTTATGCTTTTTTGCCATTAAAATACTCCTTCCGCTCTCGTCCAAATGTCTCAACTTTTCTTTTTGGGTGTCCCATTTAAAATGTCTCAACCCAAAAAAGGAAAATTTTTTATTACTTTTTTATTTATGGGATCCACTTGTCATACTCACAATAAATATCCACTAACTATTTCCTACCCCACTTTCTTTCCTACATCACTTTCATACTCACAACATTTATTTCACTATACACTTTTTACATTATATATATTTATTTCTTAATTCCCGTACCGAACCCATTTTGAGACATTTAAGTCGGGATGGACGAAGTATATGAAAAGCATACATTTTTAGAATGTCTCTTAAAGTGAAATTTGTACATATTTTCACATAAATATCAATATTGGAGCGTTCGGAGTAGCAAGTGAAGCTTATACTATGTCCATCAGTGATCAAGTTGGGTTGGGAGTAGCAAGTGAAGCTTAGACTATGTCCATCGGTGATCAAGTTGGGTTGGGCCATATATAAGACAAAAATGAAAAATGAAAAAACCGAACAATGGTTGGCTTCTTATTCTCCTCTCCAATTATGCCAAGTGTCACCATTTTATTGGATTGATCAAAAAATTATTATTTTTCTCAATATAGTTCTAAAATAGCTATAAATATATTTATTTTTGAACATACCAAAAGTATCAAGCTGGGCCAAACGAATGAAGCCCAGCCCTCAGGCAATTATGACCATCACATTCTCAGTGGGCTAGGCCCAATTATCTCATGGCCCAAGGCCCATCTTGCTTATACGTCGACTTAAGTTCATTGTCCGACCTACTTGGTCCCGACCTAACTAAGTCCGACCTTATGAGCCAATTCTGCCCATCAGTCAGGTCGACCATACCACAAGTGTCGACCTCGACCTGCCAAAGTAAGTGTCGACCTAACGGTTACCAGCGCACAGGCAATTACTCTTGTCATAACTGCTTCCCTATAAATCAGGGACAGTTTCAGGACACGCTCAAATAATGCGTGAATCGTCTCCTTGGGACCTGAGCTCATGTAGCCCTGTCATTAAACCACCTACATCAACTATAAATACATCATCACTACCAACGGTGGAAAGGTAACTGCAATTTTGTCATTTGAATATACTTTGTTCAATACACTTTTGCTCTCCAATTATCAAATACTTACTCTCACGCCCGAGGGTCTAAGCCGGAGACACATCCGGCTAGTCGTGGGTTCTGATTTCAGGTCAAGGAGCCAGTGATCGCCCCGCCACGCGGAGGAAGATTGATAAGCACAATTCCCGCAAAGATCGGGCCTGTTCCACGTCGGAATCGTGCTTAAGCTTGACCTCGAAAGTTTTCTCAATCTACAACAATGGTAACCCCAGACGGGCATGTCACAGACGCCTCTGAAGAATTCAATGAGGTGAATGCCAACACCAATGCTGATACCAACGCAAACGCTGAAAAACACAAATCTGCCTCCTCCCCCACCAACTCGCCATCATGGTAGAGCAATGCGCTCTACCAGTGTTGCTGATGGTAGAGGATTGCCAGATGGAAGAAGAGGGAAACGACCCATGGAGGGGCAAGGAGTTCCACCTCCTCCGAAACGTCCAACTGGGCAAACAAATGCTGGAAATAGGGTAGGTCTCTCATCCAACCCACTGAGCAGAAAAGAAATGCTTATGGAGCGAGCCCAGATTCTAGTCGAGTTATTGGCAATGGAGGAGGCTAAACAGGTAGATAGAAGGTCTGAGAGGGTGGCTCCCTCTCAAGTCTCAAACAGGGAGCGTGCTAAGAGTGCTAGACCCAACGAAACTGTGGGACAAATTGTTGATCAAAGGATGGTGGTCCGACCTCAATCACCTATCCATATGCCGAGTAACGACTTAAGAGCCACTCACTGTGAATAGGAGCAAGGAGGCTCACGATTTGAGAACGCATTTAGAGGCCAACCGAAGCCGACGTGGTTCGCCCGCCCGACACAGAGGTCGCAAGCCCCATGTGGAAAGGAACGGGCGCAGTCGCCTATAAGTGGAAGAAAGGCGCAGTCGCCACTCGTAGACGATAGGCGCAGTCGCCTCTCGTAGACAAAGGCGCAGTCGCCACCAAGAGATGACAGATGATGCATATAGGTCACCGCCCGATCGAAAGAGCACATTCTCACGTAGATAGGAGAAGCAGTGTAACTCCCCCAAAGGTGAAGGTCGATGTCGAATGCTTGTTCCCCGCCGGGAGAGGACATGCCCGATGCTAGTGGAGCCGCTCCAATGGAAGAGAAAGTTCGAGCAACGGGAGGACGAGAAGAAAGTGGATACCGGAAAGGTCGAACGAATTGACTTTGCTCTTCGACCCTTATCCAAAGACTTGATCGATACGACCTCCCGCCGGATTTAGATTGCCCCTTCTGTGAGAAGTACTCGTGGTCAACCAACGCAAAGAGCCATATACAAAGCACCTAGAGGCCACAATGTGTTTCATGTTGCCAATGAGGACGACAATATGTGCAAAGCCCTCATAAGCACACTCACGGAGCAACCTAACATGGTTCAATGGTTCGCAAAATGTAGCATCACCAACCTGACGTGTTTAAGGACAAAATTTCTAGATCGCTTCTCAACCGTCGGGCTCGAAGACGACTCACACCGATCTAAATAACTTGGTGCAAGCAAAAATGAAAGCTCAATGAGCTACTTCACCAAGTTCAAGGAGATGGTTGATAAGATCGAGGAGGATCTCACTGACAGGGAGGTGATCAATTGCTTCCGAAATGGCATTTCCTCCGCAGACATGGATTATGAGCTAACGGTTCGTACAGTCACTACTTGACAGGAGTTGTTCGAAAAAGTTTATAACGTGGCACTAGCCGAGGAGAGAAAGGAAAAGAAGAATGGGAAAGGCCCCAAGGTTGAGGTCGCTGATGATAAGAAGGACTCCAACAAAAATGGAGGAAACAATAAGAATGGCAAGAACAGGACCAGGGCGACAGAGAAGGTGCCTGAGGCTTTCACTCCCCTAACGGTGAGTCGAACAGAAATAATGAACGCGGTCGAGCCGGGCCCCCCACTCGCCCCCAACGAACCTGTGCAATAAGTTCGTAAGGGACAATAGCAAATATCATGGATTACCATAAGGATACGGGTCATCTCACTGAGGATCGCTTAGCTCAAGCGCATTATCCGTAGAATGGTCGACTGTGGAAGACTCGATGCATACGTGAAAAGGCCTCAAACCGGTGGAGGCGAGCAAATGCAGTGTGGACATCGTGACCAAGGCAACCTAGATTGAACTCGGGGTCATCACAGAGCAAGCCAAGAACACAACCATCAAGCATAAAATCTTTCAACTCAAAGAAAGCCCCACACGTGCCTCCAAGGAGAGATGTCGAGATGAGGTGATCGCCTACCCCCACGAGCCGGCAACTAATATGGCGGCTAGGGAGCAAGTTCTCGTCATCCCAGGTCTCATAGACGGATGTACGACGAGCAGACTCTTAGTCGACACGGGGGCCTGTAAAGACATTTTATTCTACAAGACATTCTAGGAGATGGGCCTTTCCAACGAGCAGCTTGAAAGATACGATGGCAGGTTAGAGGGCTTCACCAACCATAGGGTCGATGCTAAAGGCCAGATTGAACTCGACGTCGACCTAGGCTAGCACCCTTATAGGGTCGTATCCAAGGTAAAATTTATTCAGAATAGATGGAACAAAGCTGATTACGCCGCTATCCTTGGTATTCCCGGCTAGGTCGCACTGAATGGTGGCTCTATCCTCGCCAAATGAGTTAAATTTCCCACACTGCGGAGCCTGCCGCGCAGACAAGGCACAGCGCGAGCATATCTGGATCATGTCCTTCGAGAAACAAAGAAGAGGGAGTTGAAGATTGAAACAGCAGAAGGTTATTTAAAGTTGTCACAATCAGTCACCAAAACTACTCGACTATCAACAATCACCATGGTGGAAGAATCGACCTATCACTCACATGATGAGATCATGACTGAGCCGACACGTCACTCTAAAACCACCATGGTCGAACTAGATACAGTTATGGTCGACCAAATCTCCATAAAGCGAGCTACGCCTCCCGTATCGACAATAACTCTGGGGCCACCACCACCACCGCCGAGGTCACAGATAAGCCGGATGATACGATAGCCGAAGAAGCTCCACATCTGGGGCCGAGGAAAGACAGAGAGGGTCGAGAGATCATCATCGGAGACCCCGCAGCTTCGTAGATGGTCCAGAGCTGGAGGCTGTGGACTAGCTAGAATCAGTGATCACCAATCCTTCCTACCCCGACCAAAAGATTCAGATTGGGAAACAATTGTCAGCTGAAGAAAGGTTAGAAATCATCGAGCTACTCAAAGAGAGTAATGATGTCTTCGCATGGCGAGTAGAAGACATGAGGGGAATCAAGGAAGAGGTCGCCGTTCATAGGCTTGAGGTCAACCCGACTATAAAGCCCAGACTTTAAATTGAGAAGCTTCGCCGCGACAAGGAAGAGGCCATAAAAACTTAGGTATAAAAACTTTTGAGTGCAGTATAATTAAAGAGGCCACTCATACAACCTCGGTCACAACGTGGTCACGCGAAGAAGTCAAACGGCAAATGGAGAATGTGCGTCGACTTCACCACTCTCAACCTCGCTCGCCCAAAGGACAGCTTATCCTCTCCCTAGAATCGACAAGCTCGTCGATTCCATCACGGGCCACTCCACACACTCGCCTTTCTTGATGCCTACCAGGTTACCACCAGATCAAGACGCACGAGGACGACATAGCGAAGACAAATTCTTCCAAGCAATGTGGTATCTATCGCTACACCACGATGCCGTTCGGATTGAAGAACGCAGGGGCGACCTATCAACGCACGGTCAACAAGGTCTTTGCCACAAATTGGCCGAAACACGGAGGCCTACGTCGACGATACGGTCATAAAAACAAAGACCGACGTCACGCGGTCGACCTAAAGGAAACATTCACCAACTCGAGAGCAAACGACATGAAGCTCAACCCTAAAGAAGTGTGTTTCGAGTAGCAAACTGGGCAAGTTCCTCGATTTATGGTGTCTCACGAGGTATGAAGCTAACCCGAGAAAATCAAGGCTCTAATGATACGAAGGAGCCTACCACCATGTCAAAGAGATGCAATGCTTAATGGAAGATGGCGGCCTTCCGGGTCAGCCTCATATCCAAGTCCGGCAGAAAGGTCTCTACCATTCTTCAAATCTTTAAGCGGGGACAAAAAATTTGAGCGGATTCGGCCGAATGTCATTCGTCGTTCCAACAAACCGAAGGAGTACCTCGCTACTCCCCCTATCGAGTAGCCCGACTATCAAAGTGAGACCTTTCGTTCGTATATCTATCTCAAAGGAAGACAAGTCACTGCAGCAGCCTTGGTTGTGAGAAGAAGAAAGCCATCAAAAGCCAGTGTACTACGTCAGCAAAGCCCTATCAGAGGTAGAGGGCAGATATTACAACGCTGAAAAGGTCGCCTATGCCTTAGTCGTGGCTTCAAGAAAGCTTCGGGCTTATTTCTTGGCTCACCCTATAGTGGTGCTTACAAATGCCCCCTTAAGAAAAATTCTTCATAAGCCCGAAAGTTCAGGTCGCTTACTCAACTGGTCAATTGCCCTCACGGAATTCGACATCGAGTATCGACCTCTAAAGGCATTGAAGGCTCAAGCACTAGCAGACTTCTTGGTCGAGCTGACGTTCACCAAGGAAGATAGTGACGTGCGAGCTCAGAAAGAGAAAAACAAAGGGAAAGAGCCAGAGTCCCAAGTCGTCACTAACCTACCCGACGATTGTTGGAAAGTCTACTCGGATGGGTCAGCAACCAAGAGTGTCAGTGGAGCTGGGATAGTCCTGATCGAGCCAGAGTCTGGAGCAGTATATGAGGAATCACTAAGGTTCAAGTTCGATGCATCCAACAATCAGGCGGAGTATGAAGCTCTGGTAGCAGCCATAGAGTATGTCAAGTGCTTTGGAGCCACCAAAATCATGGCATATTGTGACTCACAGTTGATAGTCAACCAGGTCCGAGGAGAATACGAGGTGCTGAACTCTACTCTAGTCAAGTACTGCGACCTGGTGAAAGAGTTGATAAAAGACTTAGAATTTTGGGAGATTCAAAGGGTCGGTCGAGAAGACAATGAGTTAGCCGACCTGCTTTCAAAGCTAGCTACATCCGACGAGCCACATGAAGAGCCCATCTCTTACCTCGAGCCCAAACATAAAGGGTCAAAATTCAATGCATGGAAGAACCCTCAAGAAATCGGGGTTTATGAGAAGCGCCGGATCGAAGAAATGAAGGCGTATCTAGAAAGCGGCGAGCTCCCCGAGGACGAGAAGAAAGCTCCGAGGTACGTAATCCAACGAGGCACGCCTGCTTCGTAAGATCATACACTAAAGGCCATTATTGAAGCGTATCCACCTCAAGAAATCACTACGCTTAATGACGAGGTTCACAATGGAATTTGTGCGGACACCGGGGCCAGACTCTAGCCGACAAGTTGATCACTTTGGGGTACTATCGGCCACACACGAGAGCCGACACTCATGACTTTGTTCAAGAATGTGATCAACGCCAAAGGTTTGCCAACCTACCTCATATGCCTACAACGCGAGCAAACTCCCGCGATCGCCGGCCGCCATTCGACATGCGAGGCGGTCGACTGATTGACCCTTCCCTCCCGCCCGAGGAAATTGCAAGTATGCGATCGTCGCCATCGACTATTTCACCAAACGGGTCGAGGCAAAGCCATTAGCTCGCATCACCGAGGAAAACGCCTATCAACTTCATACACGACTTCATATGGTCGCTGGGATTCCTCGAGCCATGTTTCCTGCACAATGGTTTACAGCCTTCTGTGAGCATTCGAGGAAGAAATGAATAGAGTGGGAATCAAGCACTGGAAGTCATCTGTCGCCTATCCTCAAGGTAATGGGCAAGCTGAAGCAGCGAATAAACTTGTCCTATCTTCACTCAAGACGGGCTTGGTAGGTCGACGAAACAACTGGTTGGACGAACTACCCCTTGCTCTTTGGGCAGTTCGCACAACCACTCGGGGGCCTACTGGGGAAACCCCATTTGCTCTTACATATGGATCAGAGGCCATGGCACCCGCCGAGCTACGATTTCCTACCGCTAGAGTAACTTTCTTCAACCAAGAGCGTAACGACACCAACAGATTGATCGACCTGGATCTGATCGACGAGAAGCGAGACACGGCTTACCTTCGAATGGTTAACTACAAGCAGCGGACTAAAAGTTACCACGATAAGAAAGTGAAGGCAGGTCATTCCAAGTAGGAGATCATGTGTTGAGGAAGATAGAGGCAACTGGAAGGAGAACCCAACAGAATAAACTATCCCCCTACTGGGAAGGTCCCTACATCGTTACTCGAGTCATCAAAGAGGGGACCTATATGATAGCTCACCCAGATGGTGAGGAATTGAAACATCCATGGCATGCTGCTCACCTAATCAAGTACTACTTCTAATTCAAGTCTATTAGCTCAGCTCAAGGTTAATGCAGTTCCCAAGATTGAAATTTGTCATAGTTCTAGCTTTCCATCGATGTAAACATTTCCCTACTTCAATAAAAATCACAGTTCTGTTCGACCAAACATTGTGTTACCTAAACTTTAACGAGCCCGACTCTTAGTCAGCTCCGTTTTAACAAGCTCGATTCTTAATCAGCTTCGTTACTTTAACAAGTCCGACTCTTAGTCGACTTTGTTCAACGAGCTCGACTCTTAGTCAGCTTCATTACTTAATAAGTCCGACTCTTAATCGACTTTGTTCAACGAGCTCGACTCTTAGTCGACTTTGTTTAACAAGTCTCGACTCTTTAGTCGACTTTGCTCAACGAGCTCGATTCTTAGTCGCCTTCGCTTTAACAAGTCCGTCTCTTAGTCAACTTTGTTCAACGAGCTCGATTCTTAGTCAGCTTCGTTTTAACAAGCTCGACTCTTAGTCGACTTCGTTTAACAAGCTTTGATTCTTAATCGCCCTTTAATAAACTCGATTCATAATCGCTTTGTTCTAAAGAGCTCGACTCTATGTCGCCTTCTGTTCTCAAAAACATGCACAAGTATATGGTCGATTGTTTTAATCATAAAACCAGCCCGACCAAAAAGCTCAAGGCAACTTACTTGTCTTAGCAGCTTCTAGATCGACATACCTTCATGCTAAAAATCAAAAGCATAAAGGACGCAAGGTATAAAAGATCAGCTACGATTAAATAAAAGCTCAATCCCCCAAAACAGGGCCAGGACTAGAGCAAGCAAAAATTATCAGTTAAAGATGCCTCCCAAAAAGCTGGGCCAAGGCATCAACATTTACAAAGCAAAATTAAAATTGTTTTGGAACTTGTTTTCATTACATCAAAGGAAAAAGCTAAACATCTCGGCCCGTCGTTAGTTTGATCGATTATCTTTCGGGCGCCTTCCTCTTCTTCACCTTCATCCATCTCTTCAAACTCTCGATCTCTTTTCGAGAGGACATCAAAGTTTCTGATCTAGAGGAGGGACAACCCATGGCTCACTTCCGTCTTCTCGATCTAAACGGGCAATAAAGGCAAGATCGTTGTCAGTGTACGGCACGACCGAATGACCACCACGGGCAATGGAGTCATACTGAGGTTCATTCGCCCATCGGGTTAGCTGCTCCATAGAAACATTAGCCGTTGGATCAGTGAGAGCTCGACGTGCCACGCACGCCGACCAGTGACAAAAGGCCCTGTACCGCAATGATAGCATTATAACATTCATCACTTTCTCAAAGCTTTAACGCGGCCTCCTCCCAAGACTTTCTGGCCGATAGATGCCGATTGGTCATCATCAAAACCCGCTCGTCGCTTCTTGAAGTTTCTTGGTCGCCCACATTGTCTTTTTCAAGGGTAGATTTGTCGGCCTTTACAACATCGATCTCCTCCTTCAACGAAGCCACTTTCTTCTCAGACTCCTTGAGATCAGCCAGGGCACTATCCCTATCAGTATCGGCCTTATCCCTTGACAATTTCATGGCGTCATAAGCGTAATCCAAATCGTTATATTTTTCCCGCCAAGCATCTATCTCCTTCACCTTACGAGCATAAGCACCAGCTGCAATTTTCTCCTTCTCGACGGCCGCCCTCCACCCACTCTCGGCTCAAGCCAACCAGAGTTAAAGACTGCAGCCCAAAAATGATAAATGAAAGTTAGCTAGATAAAGGGGCACATAAGAAGGAAAGCCACAAACATAACGACCAAAGTTAACGAGGAAAATTCGCATCATCTTATACTCGCAGCCGAGATAGGCCTGGACCTATCTCAAATTCTTCCGGAGTCAATCCCTCCTTGTCAAAATGAGCCCGCATACGAGGATCCACTCGCACGATCGAAGGACAACTTGCCCGTAACCCAACTCGGGATAACGACGCGCGCAACCGATCCCGTAAGTGGCTAACACATCACCGAGTCTCTCCACCTCAAAGACGGACAAAGCCTCGAGTAATCTCCTGGAGGAGTTTGAGGAGGATCATTCGAAGTCCCAATATTTTTGCCGAGCCTCAACCTCTTCCTTGCTGATTCCAGGATATCATCATCAATCTTCTCGTCATCTTCCAACTCCGCATCGATCAAATTGCGGGATTGATGACTGATAGGTCACGCTGGGGGACTAGCTTCCGAAGTCTTTTCGTAAGAAAAATCTATCTCGCGCCACCCGTATGCTCCTGTCGGCTTGTTCGTCAATCGGCCGAAAAGGCCCCGATCCATCTACATGTGGATCGTCCCCGCCGACCTCAGGCGTAATTTATGGCAATCGCCAGCCTTCTTTCTCCTCGCCTTAGCATTGGCCTTACCACGCGCTTTCTTACTCGACCTTCGATTAGCTAAGCCTCGCAATTCGATTCATATTTGCTTTGTTGCCGGAGTCGAACTCCGTAGAAAATCAAAATCGAATGTTAAGTCCGACGCATCGAAGTTCCACTTATGAACTAAACATGTACGAGCAAAGATTCTACATGCAAGCTAAACATGCATGAAGCTAAGTTTCTACATGCATGCTATCGCTAAGTCGCGAGCTGTGAGGATAAGTGACAAACCAACACTTACCACCGACATGCTCCCCCGATCTTTACAATAGTCGGGACCTTCCGACAAAACCGGCACTTATTCCCGACCCGCCAGTGGGTGGGTCACCCAATCCGGATACGTGGACCTCTCACAACTAAAGTCGTGGGAACAACGCCATCATTCCCTCCTCGCATCACGCCTCGATATAATAGTCCTTGCTCGCCCGTCAAGGGCGCCCAGCCCACCGTGCCCTCCGAGCTACCAACCTCAACTTCTTAATCAAATCCTTACTCCAGAAGGAACCCAAGAATCTTCTTCATTCATTTGAACAGAATTTTCCTGAAAAGGAAACTCCCACCCTTTTCTCGCTCTCTACCGCATCACGTGGGAGTTCCACCCCGTTACTTTATCTGCAAATTAATGAAAAGTTTTGGGCATTCTTTTGCCGGGTGCCGAATCCGCGAGTTCGCTTGTCGTAGACACCTTAAAGAACTCCCTAAAGACATGGACACAAGGCTCATATCCTTAAATCGGCATACCATCGCAAAGCATACTAGCACTCTACAAGTATTGCCCCTAACTGTGACATCGGGAACGGCTCCTGACACTCTAAAAACTCACGTACAAATGGATCCAAGTGGAAGATGCAAACCTCGCCTCAAACCGACCATAAAAGAAAGCCACCTCATGGGGTCTCTAACCTTATCCCCCCAATTTCAACTTATCAAACTCTGCCGCGACGGATAGGCCAAATTCTTCCTCATCGACCCCATAATACTGATATAGTATCCTGAGACGATCCTCCGAGCCTTTCTTCCCAATCTTTGGCCTGGGGATAACATAACCCTTTCATTGCGACTGGGACCGCAAAGTGGAGCGTAAGGCATCCACAATGTTGGTAGAGGGAGAGCTCGTCCCAAACAGAGGTTGTCGCCCTTCGAGCCGACATATATGAAGAACAACAAGAGGAAACAGGAATCAGCTCCCTATATGTATTCAAGCGACCTAGTGACCTACTAAGGGATTACCTAGATTCCCCCTAAATCCTTTTCTATCCCTAAGGAAAAGGTTTATCGGGACCCCTAAGGTAAAATAACACAAGTGGTCAAGTAAGTCGTGAAAGATGAAAGGACACAATTCTGTCGTCGCTCTCAAGTCTCCTATGCTCTCTCCTACGGGAAGGTCTAACTCGCCGAAACGTAAGCCCCACCTAGTCAAGACAGAGGCGCATTCGCCAACAAGAATCTCCCTTCCACACTCCGCCTAAATGTTTGTACACCCTACGATTTACTGAAAACAATGCCCATAAATGCCGGCCCTGTGCTCACAACTAAAGGTCCTAGCATGGCAAGAATTCAACAGAAAGGAAAAATTAAACCCTAATGTCGGGAATTGTAGAGGTACCTTTCTCGTAATTTCGAAGATGAAAGCCGAAAGGAAATCGAAAAGCCCAAATACGCTCTGAGCGGGCCGGAGAATATATTCGTTCTCTTCTTCTGCTGCACTGCTCAAAAATTTCGGGAATCGTAAAAAGCCCAAAAGGAAAAGGATTTTCCTTATATACCTACGCTTAATTCTTTCCCGAATCGGGAAGGTTTCCTGGTTTCAAACGGTTAAAAATTGTCATTAATGATGAAACGGTTCTCAAGGTAGTTTCCAAACGTCAAAGTCATAATGATTACGGAAAAACGCGCTTCTTCGTATCTCGACCGTTCATCGCCAACGCCCAGATCGTGCCACGTCACTACTCAAGCCGATTAAACTTCAAGAGCCGAGTATTTACCGCGAGTTACAAAGAATCTTTGTTGAAAATTTTCTTAACTTCCAAGTCGACAAAGTCCATTCGAAAGTCGGGAGCCACCGAACATACCAAAAGTATCAAGCCGGGCCAGCGAGTAAAGCCCAATCGTGCAATTACGGCCATCACATTCTCGCGGCCAGGCCCACATCTCTAGGCCCAAGGCCCATCTCGCTTATACGTCGACTTAAGTTCATTGTCCGACCTACTTGGTCCCGACCTCCAAGTCCGACCTTACGAGCCAACACCCGCCCATCACTCGTCGACCATACCACAAGCGTCGACCTCGACCGCGATTAAGTAAACTGGCCGATCTAACAAGCTGTTTACGCTAACATTAGACACGTGCAATTACTCTGGCAGCTATAATCAAGCTCCTACAAATCGTGGATACAGTGACACGCTCAAATAATGCAGAATCCGTCTGTGTAATCTCTCGGGAGCCTGGGCGTAGCTCCTCGTCATTAAACCACCTACATCAACTATAAATACATTAT